>CAUYUJ010021937.1:351831-399331 GCA_963575745.1 Prorocentrum cordatum | reverse complement strand
TCAATTCGACGTTGCATTGGTTCAGTACATCATTTATATAGTCGCTTACGTATGTGTTTCTGTATGAATGTATGTATGTACGTTTTTACGTGCGTACGTACGCATTCATGTGTGTATGTGTATGTTTGTGTGTATGCATGCATGCATGTATGCATGCATGTATGTATGTATGTATGTATGTATGTATGTATGTATGTATGTATGTATGTATGTATGTATGTATGTATGTATGTGTATATACAGGTATGTATGCATGCATGCATGCATGACTATATATATATATATATATATATATATACATATGCCGTTATACTCATGTATGTATGCATGCATAGACGTACATATATATGTATATATGTATGCATGCATTTATGTGTGTACATAGTTGTATATCTAGATGGTTTGCATGTGCTCATGTATCGACGTATGAGTTTAATAATTACGGCGTGAACGTCTGCATTCATGTATGTATGTGTGTATGTGTGTATGTATGTATGTACATACATGTATGTATGTATGCATGCATGCATGCATGTGTTTGTGTGTGCATCTATATACATATATATGTGATTCATCTTCGATCCCCCTGAGCCCGCGATGGTGTATGATCAGTTCTGCTCTGCTGTTGATTGGTGTCGGCTCTCTTCTTATCAAAGAAGGTCTGAACACAAACGGATCATGCGTGAAACGGCCAGGCATTGTCGTATTCGTCTCATCAAGCTCGGCGACACATCTGTCGAGGCTCGTCTCGTCGTGTACCGCTTCATCTCTCGTGCTGTCTGGCGCAGGTATTCGATTGGCCCAGAAGCTCTTGGCTTTTAGCGCGATCGCCCTCAGGCACATAAACATCAGCGGCTCGAGCGTGGTGCTCCAGGACTCCAGCGAGTTCGACGCCGACTTTCTTGATGGCCCAGAACGCGTACCTGGACCTTCGGGAGAAAATGCTTGAGGCCAGCAGCGCAGGATGCCCCCCGACGGCAGCTTGTTCAAAATGATCAATGGCATGCGTGAAGCACTTCGCCGTCGAGCTGCTTTCTGGTCGCCCTTCAAGAAGACGCTGAAGCTGCAGGGTCTCAAACTCCCAGATGATGAACACGGGCTGCGAGTGGTTGACGCGCGGAAGGATATTGTTGTTGAGTTTCATCACCACCGGGCTCCAATTTTTCAACACAAAGAGATTCTTGTAGAGTTGGCTCAGAAATACCTGGACAAATTCAACGTGCTGGTGGATTTCAGCAGCGTCGCTATTCCTGATGACCAACAACTCGAGAGAGCTGCCCGTGCTGCTCGTATCTCTGCTACGGGTCCTGACGGCATCCCGTACTCTGCGTGGGCGAAATCACCTCGTGCTCTCCAAGACCTGGCTGAAGTTGCTCGCATCATATATATATGGGTCATCCTCCTCCACGCGATAGGAATGATCATCTCATGGTGTTCTTACCCAAAGGCAAAGAATAAGAAGACGATGTACCTATTGGTGCTTGTCTGGAAGCCGCTCGTACTCGGGCACTCGCTGTGAAACATGCTGACAACAAGATCGTAGCGGCCGCCGTGAACCTTTCGATTGAGGGCGAGCTCGCCGTCAAGAGCCCCGCGGCTCAACGCGGCTTTCTGATGGGGCGCAATTTTCGTAATGACATATCTCTGTTGGGCACTGTGAGTCGCGCGGCGGGCTCCCAGGACCAGAGAGAGGTCAAGCAGCCGTGCCTCGCGCTGTTCGATTTCGGCGACGCGTTCCCGTCGCTGGCTCACACATGGTTGGACATTGCTCTGCAGCGCGCTGGCATGTCTGGCGCCCTCCTCGAGCCCGTCCTCGGCTTCTACTTCTTCCCGACCGCCTAGTGCTGGAGGCTGGCGTGCTGCACTTCTTCCCAGCGGCCGCGTCGGGCATCGCGCAGGGCTGCCCCCTGTCAGGCTCGCATTTGGCGCTCGGCATGGGCCCGTTCGTGCTGCAGCTCGAGCTGATCGTCGGCATCTCCGAGCTGTGCGCCCTCGGCGCGTGCGCGGACGACGTGGGCGCCGCGGTCCATGGCCGCCGCGTGCTGCCTGGGCTCTGGCGCGCCTTTCGCGCTGCTGAGGCGCTCGCGGGCTTGGCGCTCAAGATGCCGAAGTGCATCCTCGCCCCGCTCGGCCTGCCGTTCTCCGCCGGTGTCGAGGCCGAGATGAAGGCGCGGCTGGCGTCGCATCTCCCACCGTGGGGTGCTATGACTGCGGCAGACAGAGGCGAGTATCTCGGCGCGCTGATGGGCTGCAGTCGCGATCAATGAAATCTGGAAAACTGCCGGCAGTAAATGGATCCTCGAAAATTCTGGAGCTCGCCGCGGCGGACTGCCCAGTACATCTCACCGCGCACTTGTACAACGCTCGAGTACTGCCCACCCTCGGCTACCTGGCGCAGATGCCCCCCACCCCGAAAGCGATCAGATGCCGCGAAGGGTGGGCTTTCATGAAGATGTGGCACTTGCCGCCACAGAGCCTCGCGAAGGCGGACGTCTTCATCCCTGTGAAGTGGTTTGCGCTGCACGTGCACTCGATCAACGTGTACTTCGCGGCCGCGATGATGCGCGCCGCAGTGGGCGCGATCATAAATTGGCGAGCTCTCTTTGTGTTCCTGGGGCAACAGACCTGGGGCCATGGCGCGCTCGCCGAGGTCGGTCTGCGCTGGCGCAGCCCGTGGCCATGGCAGACGCTGTTCGTCGTCGCCCGCCTCCACGACGCGAGCGACAACTTCGACGACGGCGGCAATTTGGAGCTCGCGGAGCCCTGCGCGGCCGCGGGTGATGCTGTGACCTCGGTGCCGCCGAGGCGAGTGAAAACGCGGCGTGTCCTCGCCTCTGCCCTTCGCCCCTCCCTCTAACCCGACGCCCTCCATGTCCTCCTTTTCCGTCGTCGTTTTCAGGCCTGGAAGTTGCCCCTGTGGGTTGAGCCGAATGGCGTGCCCTGCGAGATCTTTTAGCGTCGGGGGCCGCTCCTAGCTGGCAAGCTGCCGCGATGCAAATTATGCGCGGGGGGTGGCTCACGGGTGGCAGGCCCCGCGCCCAGGGGGGCCCCAGGAACTGTCTTTTCAGATGTGATGCGCGCCGTCTGCCACCGTGCGCTCTTGACCAGTTTTCACACTATGTGAGGTGTCCAGCGACGTGGAGTCTAGTTTACCATCTCTCGGCGCCTATCCCTGGGAACGCTGCGTGCCGAATCGGTCCCGGAGGTGAACCGTCTCCGGAGGATGTGGAGCGGGTCGCGCAGGGCTCTGCATTTGTGCAACGCCCTTCGGTCCCAGCCGCCGCCCCCCCTCACCTGCGCGGTAGAAATGTTCAATCAGCACTCTTACAGCGCACGTCGAGCAGCGCAGGGCCTTGTAGATATGTCCTGGGCCCTATTCTACGCGTTGCAAGTGTACTTCTATGTGCGTGTATAGCTGCCTTTCTGGAGTCGCCCATGTGGGCCGTGTCCTGTCGCGTCGCTCGCGTCGGATCTGAGTGGCCTGGCCTGCGGGGGTGCTGCTCTGAGCTTGGCCCCGTGGGGGGTGCTCGAGACCGTCGTCCGCGCGTGGCTCGAGGTCAGGATCCTTGAGAGGTGCTGCGCTTGACCCGCTGGGGGTGCCAGCGCGGGTGGATTGGCCCTGTGGAGGGCTCCGCCCGCTTTCGCGCGGACTGCGACATCCAGGTGCGGCCGCGCCGCCTTGCTCTGCTGCTGCTGCCGCCGCCTTTCGGTCGGTCGTCGTGGTCGGGCGTTATGGTTACGAGCGACATATGTGTATATATATATATATATATATATATATATATATGTGTATGTTTATGTTTATATACACAAGACAGCAGTGGCGCTTCGCGTCATGCACCTTGGTACTTGAAGATTGGCATGCAGGCGGAAATGGCAGGAAGGTCAAGCGGACAATTTTGCGATAACTCTTTGCGGCCTTTTCTCTGGCATCGCCGTTATGATAATGTTGTTCGTTATCCCTCCTCCATGTTTATTTTTCCCCATTCTCGCCATGGCTTGGGTATTCTCCCCATCCTCCTCCGCTTTTTTTGCGGGGGCCCCTCCTTGGAGAGCCTCTGGGGGCCCTGCCACAGTTTTCAGGCTTTCTTAAAGCCTTATGGAGGCCTCCTGGGCGTGTCCTGGGGGCCTCTGGGGGCTTCCTACTGCAAGGCCACCGTGCCTCGAACCGCAGTCTCCCTGAACGCCCCGGTCACGATTTGGAATGCTTCGGAGGGCGTTTGGGGGCCATCTTGGGCCGCCATGGGGCTCTCTTAGGGCCATGTTGGACCCCTGTTCTGCCGTTGTGGGGCTCTCTTGGACTGCCTGGAAGCCCTTTCGGATGGTTGCGGGTTGATTCTGGGACCTCCTAGGCGACTTTGGACGCCCAGAAAACCGCTGTCTTGGAGCGTTGGGAAGCCGAAAAGAGGAGAACCCGCAATTCACCAAAAACTTACATTACATCGACGATTATTCCCTCTTGGGGCCTTTTTGGGGGTGCTCATGGAGGCCTCTTGGTACGTTTTGGATCGATTTTTCGGGATCTGACGGCTTCTTGGAGCGCTCTTATGCTGTCTTGGGATTTTCTGGGACGTCTCCGATGACCCCCCTGATCGCCCTAGGTGTGTTGCGAAGCCGTGACAAAACGCCCTGCGAGGCCCGGGGGGCCGTTTCGAGGCCCGTCCGAAGGGTCCCAAAACCCCAGATCCCGGGAGTCCGTTTTTTTGGGGTGGTGGACGGGTTTTCCCCCCGCCCGGGCTTGTAAAACATTAGGAAGGGGAATCTGTATGTATGTACATATGCATGCATGCATGCATGCATGCATGCATGTATGTATGTATGTATGTATGTATGTATGTATGTATGTATGTATGTATGTATGTATGTGTGTATATGCGTATGTATGCAAGCATGTATGTATGTATGTATGCATGTGTTATGGTGTTTAGGTCTGCATGCATGCGTGTATGCCTGTATGTATTGTATGTTTGTTTGTATGTATGTATGTATGTATGTACGTAGGTATGCATACATGCATGCATGCATGCATGCATGCATGCATGCATGTATGTATGTATGTATGTATGTATGTATGTATGTATGTATGCACGTATGGTGTATGTGTGTATGCAAGTACGTATTTGCGTATTTGTGTAGTTATGCATCCAAGTGTTTATATGTTTATGTTCTTCATTTTTCTTTTCTCCAGTGGACAGTTTGTTTACCGGGGCCGCCGAGGTCGGCGCTTTTGGGGGAACGCACCCACTTCGGCCAGAGGCGGGCCCCCAGGTGGGGCCCGCAGGCCCTGGTGCTCCCCCCGCCGCCGCCCCGCAACCCCATCCACGGGCCGCGCGCGGGGCCTGAGAGGGCCCGGGGGCGGGCGCGGAGCGGCGGTCTCGGCGCACGTGGGGGCGGCCAGCGAAGGGCGGGGAAGGTCGGTCACGCGCAGGGAGGGGGCCATTCGAGGCTCGAGGTTTGAGGTGCGAGAATTTCGCTGGGTCTCGGCGGTTCTCGGCGGTTTTCCAGCCTCGGGGGCGCGTTCCAGCAGCCACGCCTGGCCGAGAGCGTTCCACGGGCGCCCGAGTCGTTCCGGACTGCCGCGGGAGACCCGAGCTATGACCCGCAAGTTGGACGACGAGGATCAATCGGGCCAGGCGAACGTCGGCCGCAAGCAGAGGGGGGTAGAGTGAGGGGGAAGTTTCCTCAGAAGCACCCCGGCTGCTCAGAAGGCGCGGGCCTTCTGTGCAGGTGCAGGGTCAGCGTGCCCCCTCTCCCTTCACCCCCTCTGCGCGTCGCCGAGACGTGGCGGGGCAGCAGACCCAGCAGGCTCCATTTCGACCCGATCGGTCCGATGCGATCTCGGCGCGGACCGGCCCGATTCGATTCGAGTTCGGTCTTCGGGCGGTCCTGATGCGGCCCGATGCCTGCAGGGTGCTGTTGTGCATCTTTGCGCCGCCGATCCGATTTTATTTTGATTCCGTAGCGGTGCGGCCTGATTCGATAGTTGCACGCTCCAATCCGATTGGATTTCCCGATTCGATGCTGATTGTTCCTGCCCAGACCCCCGACGTCATGACTTCTTCATGGCGTGGACCCCCCAAATGTGTGGACCCCTTCCAAGGGGGCTGTCTTCATCCTGGATTGTTTTTTGACGGTCCCCGGGCACGGTAAGGGTCCCAGGAAACCAACGTATAGAAACACATTTCGTCATGTGATCGTTTTTTATTCATTGTTGTGCTGATCGGCGCGGGCACTCGTCCCCCCCACCTCCCCCACCCATGGAGTAGATCTTGCTGTTTTTGGCGCCTGTTTCGAGCAGGTGGAGTCTCCTCCATAGAACGCACTGTTGCAATCAGTCGCATTGAGCAGGTCCAGAGCCAGACCCCCCCTTCCCCCTCCCCTCCGCCCAATGTCGCAACGCCGAAAAAGAAAACGCTCACCATGCTCTTGTGCACGCCGCGTGGGGTCTGGGGAGGAGGGGGCGGACAGGGAGGGGATGGATGCCTCCCCGGGGCCGGGGCCTCTTCCGCACGGAGGCCATGAGCGCCCCTCCACAGCCGCAGCCGCCGGAGCTGGCCGCGCGCCCGGAGTAGCGCCGCGGGGAGGGTCGGCGCGATATGGCCGCTGGGCGGTGGCCGATCGTCGGCGTGGTCGGGGGGGATCATTGTTCCACCGCCACGCTACGTCCGTACCCACCGCTTCGGAGTCGTGGCCCGGGATCTCGAGGAGTGGCGGACATAAGGGTGTCTGCCCGCCCGCACCGCCGGGGCAGGTCCCAGGAAGCGAGTACGGGCGCCCGCCCGCGCCGCTTCCAGAGGCCCCATGGGCCCGATCCCGCGGCAGTGGACACTGACATGCTGGCTGCGCAGTTGTCCAGCTTCGCTGCCGCGCGGGTCCCCCACCGCGCTCGGGCGGGCGCCTGGAGTGGTGGAGCGGGTGGGGCCCCATGGGGGGGCTTTGTCCAGGGGCGACGTTAGGGGGGGCGCTGGACTTGCCCAGGGGGGAAGCATCGATCCCCCAAATCACGCGCGCTTGTCGCCATTCGGGGCCTGATGACTGGCCCACCCCGCCCAGGAAAGTGCCGTGCCGCCGTCCGGGGCCTGGGCCTGTCGCCGAGCCATCGGCGATGCATCGCCGATTCCATCTCGATATTTCCCCTAGGAGTCGATCCCCCCCCGCGATCGTTCCCCCTCAGCTTGGGGGTCGGGGGGGGCGCCCCACGAGGCCGGAGCCGCCGAACGTCCCGCCCGTTATCTTGCATGCTGGCACCTCTCACCGCTCGGCAGGTCATGGACGTGGGGACCTGGTCGCACAGGTGAGCACGTCACGGGGAAGAGATCACGGAAAGGCGAGGGCCCGTCGCACACATTGAGCGTTGCGAGCGCGGTGGCGGACCGGCTGCGCGCTGGGCAGACCAAGAATCGGAGGTTGATAGTCCTCCTACTCTGACACGTCGAGTAAGGAATTGGCCGTTTTCGGATCGCGAGAGGGCGTCGCGGCCGTCATTTTGGCGGGTCCAGGTCCGGTTTCGATTCTAGGCCGTTTTCACTAAGGGGAGGTTTACTAAAGGGAGGTTTGTCCACCGCCGAAAGAGCACTGAACACCGACCCAGGGCACCACAGCAGGAGTCGAAGAACCAAAAACGGTATACACACGATTTCTCGGAGGTCCAAGAGAATTTCTTGCATCGGCGCTGCGCCCCCCCTGGCGGCGCCTCCAGCGCCGCCTGGCGCGCTCCGCGCGCCAGAGAGTCGGGTCCAGCCCCGATTCAAGAAATCCGCGCGGACCTTCGAGAAGATACGTTCAAGGTTTCCGTTGTCCCTCCCAGAGAGCGTCCAAAGGTCAGTTGGATTTCCGAGAGCACCATGCTCGAGGAAACGCAGCATGATGGCCACATCCTTGATTGTGGATGGCGCCGCCGCTCGTGCGCTGGCCACATGGTGCTCCCGTGTCCAAATGGTGCTCCCGCCCGAGCGATGGCCTCACCCTTGATTGGGCATGGTGCTGCCGTTCGAGCGCCGGCCACATGCTTGCTTGGGAATGGTGCTCTTGCATGAGCGCTGGCCACATCCGTGATCGGAGATGGTGCTGCCGCTCGAGCGCCTGCCACGTCCCTGACTGGGAACGGTGGGTGCTCCCGCGCAAGCGTTGGCCACAATTTCATGCTGGGACGCTTACGGTCTCCATCTTGGAGGGATTGTCTGGGTTGTTTGACGGGGTGTCTGGATGTTTGTTGTTCATACGTTTTTTTGTCAACGAACGGCGCGTTCCGTCGCCAAGTTTGGCGGTTCCGGGGGGGGACCTTCCCGATCCGTAGATTTGGCGACCCACGCCCCAGTTTCACGGATCCACAACATGCTAGCGTGCGCCCGACATGTCTGCGCATCGAAATGAGACCATGATTGTTAATGCTAGCAGGCAGGCAAAAGTGGCCAGATGTTGTGTGATTGTGCAGTTGCTTCTGGTTTCGCATCGGCATTTTACACATTGCTATCTCAATTGGTACATGACGTCCACCTTCATTGCTTTGTTCATTGCCTTCCATTGCCACCCAACCCTGCACTCGAACTACATCTTACGCTTGTAAAATGCTATGTTTGCAGACGGCAGTGCCAGTAGCGCCGATGCCTGAATCGTTTTGAGTGTCTTCTTTGAGCTGAAGACAGATGCCTGCCACTAAGCGGTTGATTTATCAAGCCCCTGTAATCGTAGAACTTGCTTCTGCGGTTTTGATCCTCTGGGGCTACATTTACAAATCCAGCGTGGCAGATCTTCGAAGCGCTCCCTTGCACCTCCCATTGAAGTTCTCATTCTCTTCAGTTTGCCATTGTTGTGCCGCTTCCATCTTCGTTCGCCCGATATTGTATTGCTGAGGAAGTTCTGGACAGTACCAAGATCAAGATAAAATGGGAATCTCGGGCGACCCAATCAATCAGCAAGATATCACAGCGCAACTCGGCTTGCAGATTTTGGTGCGCTCATTCAAGTCCAGTTTCCGAATTGCTAACGCTTCTTGTACCACCACCCTCCCATCCAGAAACGATCCCCAGGCGAGTTGTCGGGAGAGCGGAAGTAGATCAGCATACAGCGAAACAGTGAGGCCGAACATTCTTGTAGCTCATAGATTCCTGGGAGCCTTTTGGAGGCCTCTTGGAGCCATCTTGGAGCTTTTTGAGTTTGCTGAGGCCCTCCAGGAGCTGTTTTGAGGGCCCCTTCGGGTCATCTTTCGGCGGCGAGCGAGTCCTCCAGCCTTCCGAGAAGTTTCCTGTGGCTTCGGGGAAGGCTTCCAAATTTCTCAGACGGCCCGGGAACCTCCGAGCCTTCTGAGAAGGCTCGCCCCCTCTCTCACTTCCCGCCCCCTCTCACTTCCCCCTGGGTTCGCCCCCGAATCTTGGATAACATCGATCACCAACAAGAGGGGCGGCACCAGTTAGCCTCGTCCCGTCTGACACTGGCACATCCACCCTTGGGGCCCTCCTGGGACATGCGGAGTGCGTGCTCTTAGGCGCACTTGGGGCCGCCTTGGATGTTTGTCGTGCCCCTCTTGGGGCTCTCCTGGGCCGTCTTGGAGCCATCTTGAGGCCTCAGAAATCCATCTTGAGCGAACATGCGGGAAGTAATACACACGCGATCCACTTTGTATGTTGGAAGGGATTTGGCATCTCGGGGTGGGCTCCGTGTTAGGATTGTTTTGTGGCGGTACCGGGGTTTCTCGGAAGCATGTTATAGGAGCACCCGCCCTGCCCGAAGGGAAACACGTGTGCTGGAATACTCAACTTCCTTACCCACCTGCGCCCAGACGGTTGGCTGGGTTACATGTTTTGGTCATGTGTATGCCGTGCTCGAGGCCCTCGTAGAGTTTGACAATGGACTCCTGTGCGGCCCAGGAGGCGGTCTCGTGCAAGCCCGCACCCACGAACTACGCCGTCGCCATGACGTCGTCGACGGGTGACGATGACACTAAGTCGACGTGGTATATTGACCGTTCTGGAAATGCGCACGCAGACAAGAAGAACGCGAACGTTTTTGGCGCCAATTGCAGAAGTATCCGATAGGCTTCGCCCCAGCCATGTCGTGACGCTTGTCTGTGAGATAGTCTCCAAGACAACGCCGCAGCAGCTGCGAAGGCTGATGAGTGACACTTCTGTCTTATTTAATCGCTTCGCTCATGCCGCCGGCCCTGGAGCCCTCTTTAGGGCCTCTTGGGGGCCTCTTGGGGACCTCTTGGGAGTCTCTTGGGGCTCCTTGGCGGCGTTTTGGAGGCCCCCAGGGCCTCTTGGGGGGCTCTTGGGGGTAGTCGATTGCGGCTCCCCCCTCGGAGGCCACGATCCTCGTGAGGGGTGTCGAAAAATACCCTCCCCTGGAGTGGTCTGGTGGCTTCTCCCGGGCTTCTCTCGGGACCTTGCCGGGGTACTTTTCGTCCGGGGGCCCCCAGGGGCCGCTCCGCGCGCGCGAACTAGAAATATTGTTAACAAGTTACCGGAGATCTTAGCACGCCTCTGGCCCGTTGGGCCGGCGAATTTTCCCAACAAGATTGGTGAGGAAGATGAGGACGAGCCAGACTCACGCTTGCGCGTGTTTGCGTGTGTGGTTACCAGTCCGTTTCCCAGGCCTTTCCCCCGCAATCCGTAATTGCGCCCGCCGTTCACCCGGGATCACCCTGTGCCGTACGTGCCCGCCTCAATACAGTTTCGGATGTTCATGTCGTGTAGCACCCAAGCGTAATACTCGCATGTGCGACGCAACGACGTCGGTCAACAACATGGTGATCCACCTGCTTTTTGGATTCGACGTGCGTACGCCTAAGTCTAGGTCGCGGATTGTGTTTGTCTTGTTCTTGCGTCCCGCCTCTCCTGCGCTGCTCGAATGGGCATGTCCCTCACGTAGCATACCAGAGCGTCGGCTTGAGCGCGATCGTCTCACAGGCGATTCCAGCTTGAACTGACGCGCCGCGCAGCTCGGGGGCTGGAGAACGGCGAACCCAATTCCTTCAAACAATGTCGGACACCAATGATTTCTCTCGCTTCGCGGCGTGCACGTTCGGAGCACGTGCAGTCCAGACGCTGTGTGGGGCCTGGTGGGAGCCCCTTGAGGGCTTTTTGGAGGCCTCTTGTGGGGTTCTTGGGGCCTCTTGGGAGCTTAGTTGGAGCCTCTTGGGGCCTTTTGGGGGCGTCTTGGGCCGTCTTGCGGCGCCTTTGTGCCGCTTGGCTCCTTCGGAGGCCATCCTGTGGGCCTCTCGCGGCCGCCTTAAGGCTCTCTTGAGGTCCCCTTGGGCCGTTTTGGGGGCCTCTTGGACAGTTCTGGGGGTATCTTTGGGCCGTCCTGTGGCCCTCTTGGGCCGTCTAGGGGTCCTCTGGGGCCGTCCTGGGACAATTTTGGAGGCTGCGTGGGCCGTCGTGGACCTCTAAGGGTAGAAAAAGACGAGAACGCTCACATCCTTCAACGACCTAAGGAAAAACAATGATTTTGGAGGCGCTCTTGGGGGTCCTCTTGGGGCCCTCTGGGGCCTTCTTGGGTCCTGTTTGGGCCAGGCCCTCTTGGGGCCATCGTGGACCGTCTTGGGGTCGTCTTGGCCCGTCTTGAGGCCATCTTGAGCCGTCTTGACGCACTCTTGGACCCCCAAGAGGCCCCAGGGGCCCAATTCATCGATTCCTCTTTCTTCGCGGGGTGCACGTCCAGAGCACGTATAGTCACGTCGTCGCGGGGCCTCTTGGGAGCCTCTTGGGGGCCTCCTGGAGGCCTCCTGGGAGTTTCTTTTGGCCTCTTGGGGACTTCTTTGGGGCCTTTCCCCCCTCCCTCCTTTTCATACACCCTCCCCATCTTCCCTTCCAGCGCCGGCTCTCATCATGGGCGCCGCAGTGACCAACTTCCACCTGGCTGGCGCGGCTCCGCAGTTCGCCCAGAGGGGGGAAAATAACATTACACTCCAGTCGCTGTGTGGCCTTTGGAGGGCTTTTTGGTGGCCTGTTGGAGGTTTCTGGGGGACTTTTGGGAGGCTTCTTGGGGGCCTCTTGGGGCCTCTTGGGGGCGTCTTGGTCCGTCTTGGGGCGCTTCTGCGCCGTTTCGCCCCCTCGGAGGCTGTCTTGGGGGCCCCTCGCGGCCGCATTGAAGCCCTCTCGGGGTCCTCTTGGGCCGTCTTCGCGGCCTCTTGGACCGTCTTGGGGGCCCCTTTGGGCCGTTTTGGGGCCCTCTTGGGCCATCTTGGGGGCTTTTGGGGTTGTTCTGGGGCGATTCTGGAAGCTGCTTGGGCCGTCATGGATTTTTGACAGCCGAAAAAGGCGAGAACGCTAAAATATTTCAAAAACCATAGGACAATCAATGATTTCGGCCTCTAGAGGCGCAGCTGTGGGCGCTCATTGGGCGCTCATGGGGCCCTTTTGGGCCGTCCTTGGGGCTTTGGGGGCCCTTCTGGGGCCGTCTTGGGGGCTTCATGGGCCCCCGTTGGAAATATCATGGGCCGTCTTGGGCCGTTTTGGGGCCATCTTGGGCCATCTTGAGGCCCTCCTGGGGTCCCCAGAGGCCCAAGATGCCGAATTTGTTGATTTTGCATAGGTTTTTGTAGGTTTGGGCCCCCAGAAGGAGGGCCGATCATGTTGGTCCGTTCTTATGGCGCGGCTCCCAGGGAGGGTTAGGGGGGGAGATATAATAATGTACACAATGCGACGTGTGGCAATTATGCAATCATTTGATACATTGGATACGTTGCATTAAGGCGTTCGCCGAAAAACGCTGCCGCTCAGCACGTCACTTCCGGACGTGGATCCATTGGCTGACGCCGGACCGCCGACCCCTTGGGGCGGCAGAGGGAGTGATCAACAGAGTTTGCGGAACGCGCGCGATTTCTGGGGAATCTTGGGGTTTGAGTTTTTGGGGATTTCGTCGAGGACGGTTGGCGGATCGTGGCTCTGCTCTTGCGCTTCTCAGGGCTATCCTGTCAGCACATTTGAGGCCTCTTGGGGGCCGCGTTGAAGCCTCTAGGGGCCTCTTTTGGGCCTCTCGGGCGCCTCGTGGGGGCCTCTTGGGGGCCTCTTGGCGCTTCCTCTGGTGACGGGAAGCGCCTTTTCGGAACGACAGGGTGATGGGAGTTTTCTAGCATTACATAATAAAAAAGGGTATACATAAAGAGCTGAGACGCGAGTGACAACAGGCTGGTGCCGGTAAAGGTACATGGCCTGGCGGAACCCCCTCTTAAAATTGCCGTCTCGCTGGAGACATCCTCGAACATTTGAAACGTTGAAATCGTATGTTTGAGACACGTTTCGTTACACATGGGGCTCTCGCTCGAGACGTCCTCGAACTTACCCTGTGACGTACCCAACCAATTTGTATCATGGGAAACGAGGAGTTGGCCGAAACTTGCATGGACAATCGAATTGCAGGATCCGTTGTTTGGTATGTGACCTTGGGACACGCGCCTATGGCATGATGCGCAGGAGAACCACCCTCGAAAGTGGCGACAGTTTCACAGATCGCAGCCCCCCAGGGACGGCGAGGTCTAACCTGAGTCTGCGGTAAATACCCACTGTGCTGGGCCCCTCAGCAGCTTTCGAAAATAACGACAGTTTCACGGATCGCAGCCCCCCAGGGATGGCGAGGTCTGGTTTGAGTCTGCGGTGAGTACCCACTGTGCTGGGCCCCTCAGCAGCCCTCGAAAGTGGCGACAGTTTCACAGATCGCAGCCCCCCAGGGATGGCGAGGTCTAGTCTGAGTCTGCGGTGAGTAGCCACTGTGCTGGGCCCCCCAGCAGGCTTCGAAAATGGCGACAGTTTCGCAGATCGCAGCAGCCCCCCAAAGATGGCGTGGTCTAATCTGAGTCTGCGGTGAGTACCAACTGTGCTGGGTCCCTCAGCAGCCCTCGAAAGTGGCGACAGTTTCACAGATCGCAGCCCCCCAAAGATGGCGAGGTTTAATCTGAGTCTGCGGTGGGTACCCACTGCGCTGTGCCCCTTCAGCAGGCCTCGAAAGTGGCGACTGTTTCACAGATCGCAGCCCCCCAGGGATGGCGAGGTCTAATTTGAGTGTGCGGTGGGTACCCACTGCGCTGGGCCCCATCAGCAGCTCTCGAAAGTGGCGACAGTTTCACAGATCGCAGCCCCCCAGGGAAGGCGAGGTCTAGTCTGAGTCTGCGGTGAGTACCCACTGTGTTGGGCCCCTCAGCAGGCCTCGAAAGTGGCGACAGTTTCACAGATCGCAGCCCCCCAGGGACGGCGAGGTCTAATTTGAATCTGCGTGTGTGCCCACTGTGCTGGGCCCCCCAGCCCTCCGGGCCCCCCAGCAGGTTTCGACAGATCGCAGCCCCCCAGGGATGGCGAGGTCTATTTGAATCTGCGTGTGTACCCACAGGCAGGCTTCTGGCGAGGTGTAATTTGAATCTGCGTGTGTACCCACTGTGCTGGGCCCCCCAGCAGGCCTCGAAAGTGGCGACAGTTTCACAGATCGCAGCCCCCCAGGGATGGCGAGGTCTAATTTGAATCTGCCGTGTGTACCCACTGTGCTGGGCCCCCCAGCAGGCCTCGAAAGTGGCGACAGTTTCACAGATCGCAGCCCCCCAGGGATGGCGAGGTCTAATTTGAATCTGCGTGTGTACCCACTGTGCTGGGCCCCCCAGCAGGCCTCGAAAGTGGCGACAGTTTCACAGATCGCAGCCCCCCAGGGATGGCGAGGTCTAATTTGAATCGCGTGTGGCCACTGTGCTGGGCCCCCCAGCAGGCCTCGAAAGTGGCGACAGTTTCACAGATCGCAGCCCCCCAGGGATGGCGAGGTCTAATTTGAATCCCCGTCCACTGTGCTGGGCCCCCCAGCAGGCCTCGAAATGGCGACAGTTTCACAGATCGCAGCCCCCCAGGGATGGCGAGGTCTAATTTGAATCTGCGTGTGTACCCACTGCGCTGGCCCCCCCAGCAGGCCTCGACAGTGGCGACAGTTTCACAGATCGCAGCCCCCCAGGGATGGCGAGGTCTAATCTGAATCTGCGTGTGTGCCCACTGTGCCGGGCCCCCCAGCAGGCCTCGAACGTGGCGACAGTTTCACAGATCGCAGCCCCCCAGGGATGGCGAGGTCTAATTTGAATCTGCGTGTGTACCCACTGCGCTGGGCCCCCCAGCAGGCCTCGAACGTGGCGACAGTTTCACAGATCGCAGCCCCCCAGGGATGGCGAGGTCTAATTTGAATCTGCGTGTGTGCCCACTGCGCTGGGCCCCCCAGCAGGCCTCGAAAGTGGCGGCGGTTTCACAGATCGCAGCCCCCCAGGGATGGCGAGGTCTAATTTGAATCTGCGTGTGTGCCCACTGTGCTGCCCCCCCCAGCAGGCCTCGAAAATGGCGACAGTTTCACAGACCGCAGCCCCCCAGGGATGGCGAGGTCTACTTTGAATCTGCGTGTGTGCCCACTGTGCTGGGCCCCCCAGCAGGCTTCGAAAGTGGCGACAGTTTCGCAGATCGCTGACCAGGTAGGAGGCAGGCTGGCACGCAGCGACGAGCGTGGTAAACGGCAGGGGGGGAGAGAGGGACGGGAAGGAATGAAGGAAGGTTCGCGCGAGCAGTGCTCTATTCAAAACGAGAACCCAGCGCAGGAGGGTTGGGAAATCTAGTTTCGGAGTTCGCTCATGAAATTCAGCGACTCGTTGGAAATTGATGTTTCGCTGGGGATATCCTCGAAACGTTGAGATGTTGAAGCCGTGTGGTCAGCTTGGCTTAGCGCAGCGCAGCATTCGCATATCACAGGATAGCATAGCATGGCGTATCATATCATCGCATGGTATAGCATAGCGCAGCATAGCATAGCATATCATAGCATAGCATATCATAGCGCAGCATAGCTTAGCATAGCTTAGCATAGCACCTCATAACTTAGCTTAGCTTAGCTTAGCATAGCACAGCGCAGCATATCATATCATAGCATAGCATGGCATATCGCAGCATAGCCCAGCATAGCATATCATAGCATAGCATAGCGCAGCATATCATAGCATATCATAGCATAGCATAGCGCGTCATAGCATAGCATATCATCGCATGTAATATCATAGCGCAGCATAGCATATCATAGCATAGCCTAGCATAGCACAGCACAGCGCAGCATAGCATATCATAGCACAGCACATCATGGCGCAGCATAGCACCGCATAGCATGACATAGCGCATCATAGCGTAGCATAGCGCAGCACACGAATGCAAACACATGCGTGTGTCTGCGTGTGTGCGAAGGCATAGCAAAGGCAAACCCAAGCAAACGCAATAAGCAATAACACACGCACAGCACAAGCAACATCAATAGCAACAGCGACAGCAGATGCAACGACAAAAAGCAAAGGCAAGAGCAATAGCAAAGGCAACGCACAACAAAAACAAAAAAACAATGCGAACGTGTATATGTAGATTTGGATGTCGATGTAGGTGTAGATGTGGATGTATGTGTACATGTAGATGTACATGTACACGTAGGTGTAGATGTAGGTGTAGATGTAGACGTAGATGTGAGTGTAGTTGTAGATGTAGATGTAGATGTACATGCATGTGTACATGCAGATGTAGCTGTAGGTGTATATGTGGATGTAGGTCTAGATGTAGATGTAGGTATTAAGCTGTACTACTACTACTACTACTACTACTACTACTACTACTACTACTACTACTCCTGCTACTACTACTACTACTACTACTACTACTGCCACTACCACTACCACCACTACTACTACTACTACTACTACTACTACTACTACTACTACTACTAGTAACTACTACTACTACTACTACTACTGCTACTACTACTACTACTACTACTACTACTACTACTACTACTACTACTACTACTACTACTACTACTACTACTACTACTACTACTACTACTACTACTACTACTACTACTACTACTACTACTACTACTACTACTACTACTACTACTACTACTACTACTACTACTACTACTACTACTACTACTACTACTACTACTACTACTACTACTACTACTACTACTACTACTACTACTACTACTACTACTACTACTACTACTACTACTACTACTACTACTACTACACTACTACTACTACTACTACTACTACTACTACTACTACTACTACTACTACTACTACTACTACTACTACTACTACTACTACCACCACCACCACCACCACCACCACCACCACCACGACGACGACGACGACTACTACTACTAGTACTATTACTACGACTACTACTACGACTACTACTACTACTACTACTCCTACTACTACTACTACTACTACTACTACTACTACTACTACTACTACTACTACTACTGCTACCGCTACTGCTACAACTGCGACGATGAGGAGAATGAGGAGGACGGCGTTCACCGTTACTACTAATATTGCTCTCCTCGGGGCTCCAACTCCTAGGTAGGGTCGCTCGAGTGGTCTCGAGCGCGCCAAAGATGTGCCTCGCCAGGCAGCTTCGTCTGATGGCGCACCATGCGGCCCCTCGGCTCGCGTTGGGGGCTCGCCCCAGTGGGTCGTCGGCTCCGTCTCCCAGCGCCTGGCTTTTGCTCTTTCGGGGCCGCGTCGTCCACCGCTAGAGGTTCTTTCTTTTCGCGAACTCATTGTCGTGCCCGTTCGAATCCCTCAAAATTGCTTGCTAGCAAGTCCCCCCCAGGATTCTGGGTCGGGCATTCGCATCGTACTTTGGAAGCCTAGGCAGTTCATTGCGGAGCGGTCAGCTTGCAAAGGCCCTTTCGCTAACAGTACTTACGTTAGTTCCAGCAAGTGCTCTGTATCTGTGTCGCTCCATCTGTGAACAGATTATAGCCGAGGACCCCTCGGGCGATCAGGGTATTCTGCCGCCGCCGGGGTTCCCGAAACTTGAGCGCGCGATGCAACTCATTTCCGGGGTGACTGCGAGGCGCCCCGAGGGCCAGGGCGCCCCGCAGGACATCTTCAAGAACGTTGTTGGCGCCCACTCGGACGACGAGTTCGCGGCGCGCGGCGCTCTGGGGGCGGCGGTGCAAGGGGCCCGTGCGACCATGGAGTCGAAGGCGGATCACTTGACTCGGCGGCGGGGCATGTTTTGCCCGCGCTTGCCATGCAGCTGGCCATCGATACACGTGCTTCCAGCAACGACAAGTCGCCGCGTAAGGAGCCCGAGGAGACGCGCTCCGACTGCGCGGGGGTGGCGCAGGCGAGAGCTGGCGCTGAGTCCGTGCGGGCGCAAGCTGACGTCCTCGAAATCCTTCTCCTGAATGCAGCCAATCTCTGCGGCGTCAAAGGGGCGCCTCCAAGGGTGGGGGCGAGACGGCGTTCTCGGAGCGCGGAGCGAAGCGCTGGGAAATCGAATGAGCGCCTGCGGAGCAAGGGGCGATTCGGATTATATGGTTCTGATCTTGCGCTGTCGAAGAAATGGGCCGACCGAGCTCGGGACTGCGCGTCGTCGGGGGCCAGGGGCCACTCCATCCTCGAAGGCAGTCGGCGGCTGATCGTCAGAGGGGCCGCGCCCCCCGTCATCTGCGCCGAAAAATTGGGCCCGTCCACGAGACCGAACCGCGGGCGGCGCAGCGCTGATGATATGGGTCGCAGGCGTGCGGCGTCCGATGGCATCCGCAGTTGTCGGGCTGTCAGGATTGTGATGATACGCATCATTGGGGGGCAGGCTGCGGCTGGGCGCACGCTTAATGGGCGATCGCCCACGGGGGGGCCAACCGCCCCCACATAGGGGAGGCGCTCGGTGCGCAACAGCAAGTGGCGCGTGTCGGGCAGTTGGGGCCGTGGCTGGTGGGCCCGCGACATTGGTAACCATCGCTTGGCGTCGGCGTACGCTGGCACTCCTCTTACTGCCCGCGTCTTGCTCCCTTTGCCTCCCCCGTTTGCGCCCTCGCGTCGCCGCGGAGGGATGGGTCTCAGGGCTGCCGCCTTCCCGTCTTCCTTGGGCCGGGTGTTCTGCGGTCGCCAGATCTTCGTCATTTTCATGTTCAAGAAGTTCTTGCTCTGCAGTTTCAATCCTCGGGGTCGAGCGCGGCCCCCCCGCCTCCTGCGGCGGCCGGGGCGTTTCCTTTGGTCTTTCCCATCGCCCGTGAAAGTCGCGCCCGCTCATGGCCCTTCGCTTTCTCGGGTGGGGTCCTGGACTCAATCCCGAGCGCCGTCTGCGAGGTTGCTTTAGGCGGCGCGCGTGCTTTGCCTTCGTTGTCGGCGCATTTTATTTTCAGCGGTGGCCTTGCGTGAGTTTTGGAGGCCAGCGCGCCCGTTCTGCTCCGCCCTTCCCCCTGCTCCTTCACCTGCCCCCCCTCCTTCCTCCGATGGTCGAGTAGGGGAGAGCGTCTGCCGTGGCGCATCTTGGCGTCAAGCGGAAAAAAGGGAGGTGCCGCGCGCTCACCGCCTTTCGCTCTTCTACTCCTCCGTTGTATCGCCAGTCTATTGCTGCGGCATAGCTATATCGGTTCTCGCTGGAACTCGGCCGCCTTCGCGCGCGAGCCGAGGCCTACGCGCAAAGGGGCGTGTGGCCCAAACGCCGTTCTATACACCAATCCACTTCTCTGGGCCGCTTTGGGGGCTACTTTCAAAGGTAGGTGTTTAGGGCCGTCTTTGACGGGCTCTTGGGGGCTCTTGGGGTATTGGGGCATGTTGGGGCCATCTTGGGCCATCTTGAGGTTTTTCTAGGTCAACTTGTGGCCTTTTTGGGCCTTCTTGGGCCGTCTGGGGGACATGGTTTTTGTTGATAGCGTGTTGGTGCGGGCCAGCGAGCCCCCCCCTCGGCGATGGAAGGTAGCTGTTCCGGATTTCATAATAAAAACGTAGGGTTCGCAACTGTACCAATCGAGCAGTTGCAGACCCCCGCCCCTAGACCCACCATGGAAAGGGCGGCGTTTTGCCTTTGCGCAGAGCAGATTTCCCCACAAAATCAAACCTTGTGCATTCCGGAACAAACGGCTTGCATGCCAATTGCCTTGCCAATCAGCTAGCACGCCATTTAGAAATTTAACCAGCCATCCAAGTTTCTAGCGCGGCCGAGGGACGGTCGGGGGGGGCCGCCGCATTCGTGATGCTTCGCGCATCTCCGCAACTATGCGCAGGAGAGTTGTCGGGAGGAGGGGCGTAGATAAGCATGTCGGGTATCAGGGATGCCAGTAATGGTGATTCTAGGGACCTTCGGCAGCCTGTTGGAAGCCTCTTGGAACCATCTTGGAGCTCTGCTCGGGCCTTCTGGGAGCCTTCGAGGCGCTCTTGGGGGTCCCTTGTGGCCCTCTTGGGTTATCTGGGCCCCATCCTTTGGGCCATCCTCCAGGACCTCTGTCAAGAAAGGGGGCGGATTCAATTGTGCCCCCCGCCCCCGTCGGCGGCCGACGCGTCGCGTGCGCCCTGGAGGGGCTCTGTGGCGCTTTTCGGGCCGCCACGGAGACTTTCTGGAATCCAATTGGGTCTCTCTTGGGATAAGTGGAGCCATATTGAGGCCTTCACTGACGCGAACCTGTGATACAGCATGACTACGTTCACTGTTTAAGCTGATGCTTGATCCCTTGGGGGCGTGCTTGGGAGGCTTCGTGGCCATTCGGAGTCGTCTTGGCAAAGTCTTGGAGGAGGACGAGGAGGAGGATTGTGGTGGTGATTGTTTCTGGGATGTGCACTCTTTCGGCCACCGTTGGGTTGTGGCGCTTTCAGTGGCTCCATGGGGCAGACGATGTGCTCGCCAGTAAGGATCGCCAGATGGGGCTTCCCTTCGGCCATGCCTTGTGGCCCAATACGCTCTAAGAGGATGGGGACTGCGAGGCGGAGGGCCAGAGGGAGGAGGAGGAGGAGGTCGAGGAAGAACCAAGCGCGCCGGTCCTTCGCTGTCTACGGTTTGGCCGCTTCTAGGCGTTTGAGGTTTCGCTGCGGTGTGCGCCCAAACGTGCCCCCCTCGATCGAAGCAGCCCTTGCAGCCCTGTCGGGGGCTCGCTGGCTCACGGTCGTGGACTTGGCGATGGGCCCGACCTACAGGGCTCAGATCGCCGTCAAGATCGGCGAAAAGTGGAGCGCCTACTCGGAGCGCCAGGGCGAAGCTCGGCGATGCGCCTCCCAAAGTCGTTGGATACAGTCGTTGGGTTGGTGAGTGGGTGAGTGGGGGGTTGAGTGGGGGAGTGAAGCTTGGTCACAGTGACTGCATCCTGAGCTTCCTGCACTGTCGGTGCCAGATAGCCATTACCCTTCGCGCGGATAGGCGAGGAGGCAAGAGGTGGATCTTCAGGGCATCCGTGGGGCGCGTGGGGAAGATGTGGAGTGATCCCTGGGGCACATTTGATGACCGTGCGTGTTGAAGTCGCCCTCTAGAAGGTCAACTTGAAGTTCAAATTGATCGGATAGCGTATGAACGTGCTGATATGGAGAAGGCTCTGCCAGGTGGACGGCCGGTTTGGCTTAGGCCCCCCTCATGAAGCGAAGTCCCAGCCAAGCGAAGTCCCAGCCAATGTTGTTCTTTCTGGAAGTTGGGCCTGAGTTGTCATTCTTGAGGACGTCTTCGGCGAGTCACCGCCACCCTGCCCTGCGGCGACGCCTGTGCATAATCGGAAGTGCCACTACGGCAAACGGGTTGGGTTATATGTGATGTGAGCGTACGCCCTAGATCAGGAGGGGAATCACAGACACAATTAATCGTCGATCCCCAGGAACATCTGGGAAAATATGGGAAGTGGGGTGGAGACACAAACCCAGCAAATACATGAAAATGTGGGGAATACTGTCATTTGTGTATTATAATCCTCTTCCTATATTTTTACAAGCCCGGGCGGGGTCCCCCCCCAAAAAAAAAACCGAACTCCCGGGATCTGGGGCTTTGGGACCCTTCGGACGGGCCTCGAAGCGGCCCCCCGGGCCTCGCAGGGCGTTTTGCCAAGCCTTCGCAGCACACCTAGGGCGATCAGGGGGCTCATCAGAGACGTCCTGGAGAACCCTAAGACAGCACACGAGCGCTCCAAGAAGCCGTCATACCCCGAAAGATCGCTCCAAAACGTACCAAGAGAGGCCTCCAAGAGCACCCCCCAGAAGGCCCCTAAGAGGGAAACATCATTGATTTAATGTAGGTTTTTGGTGAATTTGGGGTTATCCTCTTTTCGGCTTCCCGACGCTTCAAGACAGCGGTCTTCTGGGCGTCCGAAGTCGCCTGGGAGGCTCCAAGATCGCCCCACAGCCATCCGAAAGGGCTTCCAGGCAGTCCAAGAGAGCCCCAAAACTGCACACCAGGGGTCCAAAATGGCCCTAAGAGAGCCCCATGGCGGCCCAAGATTGCCCAAGACACCCTCCAAAGCATTCCGAATCGTGACCGGGGCGTTCAGGGAGACCGCGGTTAGAGGCAGGTTGGCCTTAGGAAGCCCCAGAGGCTCCCAGAACACGCCCAGGAGGCCTCCAGAATGCTTTAAGAAAGCTTGAGAACTTTGGTGAGGCTCCCAGAGGCTCTCCAAGGAGGAGCCTCCGCAAAAAGAGCTGCGGAGGATGGGGAGAATGCCCAGGGTATGGCGAGGATGAGGAAAAATAAGCATGGATGAAGGACAACGAACAATATTATTATAACGGCGATGCCAGAAAATCAGCAAGGAGTTATCGTTAAAGTGTCCGCTTGACCCCTGCCTTTTCCGCCTGCTTAGCAATCTTCAAGGACCACGGTGCATGGCGCGAAGCGCCACTGCAGTCTTGTATTCCTCTTCCTATATTTTTACAAGCCCTGGCGGGGGGAACCCCCCCCCCCCCCCAACTGGACTCCCCGGATCTGGGGCTCTGGGACCCTTCGGACGGGCCTCGAAGCTGCCTCCGGGGCCTCGCAGGGCGTTTTGCCAAGCCTTCGCAGCACACCTAGGGCGATCAGGGGGGTCATCGGAGACGTCCCAGAGAACCCCAAGACAGCACAAGAGCGCTCCAAGAAGCCGTCATACCCCGAAAGATCGCTCCAAAACGTACCAAGAGGCCTCCAAGAGCACCCCCCAGAAGGCCCCAAGAGGGAATAATCATCGATTTAATGTAGGTTTTTGGTGAATTTCGGGTTCTCCTCTTTTCGACTTCCCGACGCTTCAAGACAGCGGTCTTCTGGGCGTCTGAAGTCGCCTGGGAGGCTCCAAAATCGCCCCGCAACCACCCGAAAGGGCTTCCAGGCAGTCCACGAGAGCCCCAGAACGGCACAACAGGGGTGCAAAATGGACCTAAGAGAGCCCCATGGCGGCCCAAGATGGCCCCAAGACATCCTCCGAAGCATTCCAAATCGTGACCGGGGCGTTCAGGGAGACTGCGGTCAGGGGCAGGTTGGCCTTAGGAAGCCCCACAGGCCCCCAGAACACGCCCAGGAGGCCTCCAGAAGGCTTTAAGAAAGCCTGGGAACTTTGGTGAGGCCCCCAGAGGCTCTCCAAGGAGGAGCCTCCGCAAAAAGAGCTGAGGAGGATGGGGAGACTACCCAGGGTATGGCGAGGATAAGGAACAATAAGCATGGATGAAGGACAACGAACAAGATTATTATAACGGCGATGCCAGATAAGGCAGCAAGGAGTTATCGCAAAATTGTCCGCTTGACCTTCCTGCCATTTCCGCCTGCATACCAATCTTCAAGGACCAAGGTGCATGGCGCGAAGCGCCACTGCAGTCTCGTATATGTTTATATATATATATATATATATATGTGTGTGTGTGTCCCAGGGCCCCTTCACTGGATCCACGCGCAGGGCACTCCGATGCTCTGGCGCAGCAGAGGGGCATGCAGAGGTGGCAGAGGGACTGCGCGCAGACGTGTACGCTATACGAAAACGTGTTGTTGCGCATGTTCGGGAACGTGGTGCAGACACAATGTGCATGACTAGCAAGGCGCCGCTGTTACAACCGATGCAGATGTATTCTCCCCCAGGCAGGGAGTCGCACTCCGCCCCTCGCGGTGCTGTAGGATGGGGGGCGAGACATGATCGGGTTTGGTTGACCACGGCCTTGCGCCCTGCAAGTGGTTTCGTCCCCCGCGAGTGCGTGAGTCGGCTGGAGCAGGCGAGGTCGGAGGATCGCCGCGCATCGGCGACGCGGTGCGATCCAGAGCAAGACTCCTGGATCGAGCCGTCCTGGGGCTTTCCTGGCAGGGCCCTACCCGGACCAGGATATCGAGGATATTTCGAGTGCCCAACATCGACGCCCAATCGCCAACTCATCATCGCCGATACCGAGGCCTGGGTGCCCCACCCTGCTGGGGAACGCCCTGTTTCGCCGTGCCGCCCATCTATAGGCGATGCATCGCCAGCCACCACTGCATCGCCGATCCATCGGCGAGGCGGAGCGATCCTCTCCGCGACCGACGGCTTACCGCGCTGCTACCTCCAGCCCTGGGCGACAAGGGGGGCAGGGCATGGCTAACACTGGGGCTCCTCCTTCTCCTCCTCCTCCTGCTCCTCCACCTCCCCCTCCTCCTCCTCCTCCTCCTGCTCCTCCTCCTCCTCCTCCTCCTCCTCCTCCCTCTCCTCCTCCTCCAGGAGGCGTTTTTTTTCATCCGTATCCCCACTGCGCCGCCTCGAGTTCTGGCATCAGGAGGGGGGGCACGGATGGGACTTCGGTCGCTCAACCTCCGACGCCATCCTCTCCGCTTTCGTGACTTGTGAGCCCCCGCCTGCGCCCCGCGGCCTCGCGCGGCCCGCAGCCCTGTGGATGTGCCTCTGACAGCTTTCGATGCTGTTTTTCTCCGAGCCCCGGGGCTCTGGTGCAGGCCTGGCAGGGCCGCCTACGATCCGATTCGATGCGACTCGATTCCGATTCCGATTCGATTCGATTCGATTCGGCTCGATTCACCGACCCAGGGCCAAACAGAGCCAGGCGCAGCGATCCGATCTCGATTCGATTCGGGACGATTCGCTGGCGATGCGACCCGTTTCCGATCCGATCCGATTTTCGCGATCCGATCCAGCGCAGGCCTGCCTGGGGCAGAAGGCGAATCGTGCCGCAGCGTTGCAGAGACTCTCGGAGCGCTCCGGAGCGCTCTGGACCGGTCGCGGCGCCGGCTACCAGGACCTCAGAAAAAAAAATGCAGCGTTCCGGTCTTGTTTTCTTCTTGTTCTCGTTTTGTTTCCTGGCTCGACGAAGACGAGGGGACCCGGGAGGGGGAGGAGCAGCAGCAGCAGCGGAAGCGGGAGCAGCAGGGCCGGGTCTGCACAAGTAGTGGCAGGGGCAGGGTCGCAAGCGCGAGCGCGAGCAGCACATTGAGCAACCTTGGCCATGTGCCTCCCCGTGCGTGATCAGACTCGAAGGACCGAGAATTGCATCCTGGTAGCTTACCTGCGGGGGACACCTTGGTGAGCGGGCAGTGCCGAGCATTCTGCAATTGCTCGCGGAAACCGATCCCGGGCGTCAGGGACAATTTGCATAACCGCAATCACACATATTTGCGTTTGCAGTGCAAGGATTTCACGCTCAAGTGGGCAGTGGGGGACCGAATTTTGGCTAAAATTGTTGCTGCGCGGGCGTCGTTTTCTAGAAGATAACGGTGCATTCCGAGTTCAAGAGGAAGGTTGGGATGTACTGCAAAGGAGTAGGAGGAAAAGGGTAGGAGGGTAGAGAAGCAGATGATAATCCCCATAGCCGTGATTGGCGGAGGCCATTGCCCTTTGACTAGCCGATGTGCGTTCTCAATGATTCATGCTTCCATCCTAGACACGGATCAATGCTTTGTGATATGCGCTATCGTCACCACGCCGCCTAGTGTGTGTTGAAAGTGTTTGGCCTTTACAAAGCTCCGGTTCAGACAAGTCCGTATCCCTAGCGGCTCAAACTTGCACGGAGTCTTCGGCGAAGTTCCCCGCGCTCTGCGCAAGCCGTGGTGTTCCGAGTGCCCGTTGTCCTGAGAACTGGCTAGAAGTGCCGATGGTCGCCCTCGCCAAGGTTGCTGTCGTATCCTTTGTGCTGTTCGCGAGTGCATGGTTACTTCTCGATTGGGGTACTGTGGATGACCTTCTTGCAGATGTGTCGGGTGCTGGCGAAGCTGACAATGCAGCGTTTCGTGGGGTCCGTCGGCTTGCAGGCAGTGACGCCAAAGTAACGCGGCAAAAAAGTTCGTACAGTTTCTTTGTCAGCGCATGCTGGCAGGCAGTATATGGCCTTATTCATGAGGCTTACGCCATGCCGCGGAGCCCCAGAGGAGATGTGCGGGTTCCGATGTAGTATGTATTGAGTGCCGCTTCCCGTCGTGTTGCCTGCGCGTAGTTCTTGCTGTTTTCTTCCTCCGCGCCTGTTGCGCGGCTTTGTTCATTCCAGCCAATGACAGAGTTGAACAGTTCTTAATTGATGACCTTCTTCTGGGCCCTCTGATCTTTGGCAAGCTTGGACGTGCCTGGTGGCAGTCCCTTCTGCAGCTTGGACAGCTGCCTCTTGCCACAGAGGTTAAGACGCTGATTGCACACAGCAGCCAAATTCCTTACGGCCTGGGTGGCCACACAACCACAGGCAAGACAGACAGTGTTCCCGAGCTCCCTGTGGTATGCTAGGGTGTGGGAGCTATGTAAATTTGTGCCACTGACTGTGCTCTTAGCTGGCACCAGAAGCATTCCCTTAAAGAGGTCCTGGTAGCAAGGGGTGTCAACAAACTTGTTCGCAAGGCGGTATGACGCACTGCCACCACAAGTGTGAAACCTCACCTGGGAGCCGATACCCCGAACTGGTTGATGTGTTTTGAGCAACAACTTACATTTGATCTGTCTGACCTTGGGCCGAAGGGTGGCCTCACTGGGCACTCGATTACCTTCGGCCTCTGTCGACGCAAGCAGGCTGTGGCCTAGGTGCTGACGGACTTGGAGCGCGATGGCCTGGGCATGAGACCTTTTGTCTCCATGCTGATCTGGCACTCTGAGCTTCTCGGCCCACTGGTTGGCTATCTTGCCAGCCATCTCATTCAAGAGAAACACAGTGGGTCGGCTCCCTGGTCCTTGACCTCGCAAAGAGTTCTGTGACTCTCCACCTTCGCCAAGAACTCCTCTGGTGGGGTGCTCGGCGACTAGGTCCTTGATGCACTGCCATACATCCAGGTGAGACTTCGGGTGGATCTGTACGACATCTGGGTGACATTCTACACCATATAGGAAGTGTAACTCACAAACCATGCGTCGGCAACAGGGAGGACAGCTTTCAGGAGCTGCAGCAAACTCATCGCTTCCACCCTGTTGACGGATTGTCGCCAGCCTGGGAGATTCCCCAAACTCACAGTTTGTGCCGTGAGTTCCTTGGGATCGTACTGCCACCCAGCTTGGAGGCCCTTAAACATAACCCAAGACCAGGCAATTCGACGGAGTGTTGGGTCCTGCAAATCAAGCCTACCACTAGCATCTCCTTCTCCAAAGATGAACCCATCCACTGACGCCCCATTGAAATCTCCAAAGGCCAGGAAGTCTTCCCCGTCTTGGGGTGGGGGCACGGCTGTCCATCTGCGCGGGGTCAGCCCTCGCAGCCAACCTTGGGATTAGATTCGCAGTCCTGAAGTGCACGCCTGCGGGCAAAATCGGAACCTTAGGGAACTAACTCGTCTCAGTCGCACTCCACAAGCTCATCACAACGCTTGCAAGAACTGTCCTGAGTCAGCCCGCATTCTTGAAGTCTTGCGCGTGGCCAATTGTTACCAGTCGTAGCCACAGCCTGCAATACTCCCCTTCATTCGAATTTTCTTTCTTCGTTAACCACTTCAACTGGCGCTTGACACCATACAGGTCAGGCACAATCTCTAAGCCCTGCCCGTTCCACCAGTTGGATGCTGCAGCTTCCCAGAGCTGCCGTTCCTTACTCTGGGCCAGGGCTTCAACAACATCTGCCAGATCAAATTTGGCACGCCCTAGCTTGGTCTCCGAGATCGCGAACCGCTCGCCGAGGTCTTTTTCCCAGGCCTACTGCCCCCCAGGGTCTCCAACCACATCGGGCAGCGTGGTAATGGTAGCGGCCGCTAGGGTGCCAACTCCTCGCCATCTATTTCCTGCTGGCTTCGACTCGAGCTGCGCCAGAACTCTTCTCCAGACTCGCCAAGTCTTCTCAACGTCTGAAACCAAGCCTCACCCGTGTCAAACATCGCAAAGGCAGCGGGGTCTCGACGACCATTCTCCAGAGCCAGCAAGGTCATCTGGCACCCCCCCTTTGGACGCGCTCCCGCGTAAGCCTCCCAAGGGCCCTGCGCCAACCGAGAACAACATTGGGCGGGGTGCCGTGGACCCTGTCTGAGTAACGCGCCTTGGAGAACGCCGAGGCCATGGCAATTTATCTGGCCCACTTCATACAAAGACGGTTGCCTCGGCCTGGCTTGCAAAGTCGTTGGAGCTTGCGCTTTGCCCCAGCCCTCCGACTGGCCTGCTTGGGCTTCCCAGCCTTGACCTGGCTTCTATCGATCCCTAGGTCAGCAGCGACCTTCTTGGCTTGTGCACTGACTCCTTGCTCCGCGAAGAAATCCTTGAGTCTCGCGGCCAGGCCCCGGGAAGAGAAGTGCTGGCCGACTTCGGAGCAACCTGGAGCTTGACATCCTGCAGACCTTGGCCCACAGCTAGACCCACTCCCGAAAGCTCGTCAAAAGCTCGACCACTGCTGCCATGCATGCACTGGACTATGCCATCTGCCCATGTGTGCAGGGAAGGGAGGGGAGGGGGGCCTGCGGCAACTTGTCCTACACACCACGTGCAGTACAGCTCTGCCCAAGTCCACAGCTCCGCTACTGCCTGGAATCAGGGACACGCCTGGCTGCGAGAACCCCCCCGCCTCCCTCAAGCTCCTGGCCGCCGTGTGGACCCGGCGCGCCAGGCTCTTTTGTCGCGGAGGGAAATCCAAATCCAAAGCGTGGTCCAGGACCAACTCCCAGCGAAGACTATCGTAGAAACCTTTCACATCCCAGAGCAAGCTGCCACTCTGGAAATCCCGCAGGCTCGACTGGCCCGCCTGCTCATTTCTAAACAGTCTCAGCAGAGCTACCTGCAACGCCGAACAGCCTGCGAGTGCCGCGTCCCGCGGTCCCGCTCGCTCTCTGGCCCAACCCGCTCGGTCGTCGGTTCGCAACCGACCCCCAGACCAGACAGCCCAGGCCAGCAGGCCAATCGCTCGATCGGAATCCGCGTCCTCGACCTGGGGCGTGACTAGCACAGCCAAAGCTTGCCAGCACGCGTGTAGCTCCACTGAGGCATAACATTGAGCAAGCTGCTGCATTCCTCGAGGCGGCAACCACTGGAAATCCTCTTGCGAAAGCCTGTCGACCCCAGGAGCCTTCTCAGGCAGAGCAGCACCGACCTTTCGGATCCAGTCGACGCCGGCTGCGTGCCGCGGGGAAGCCTTGGCCCTAGACTGGGGCCTGAGCCACAAGGCTCGGACCATGGGAAAACCAGTGTTGTCGCCGGTCCATTTCTTGGACCGCAGATATGCTTTCACAGCCATCCCATGGCAAGAGTCAAGCGCCGTCTCCCTCCTAGCCCGACCCCCCCCGCGAACGCCGACTTATTTCTGATACGGTTGTAAAGACCTCGACCTCCAGCCTTGTCCTGCTGCATCATCCGCTCGTGGAATCGTGTGAGGAGTTCAGCATTGCACGCTGCTCCCTGACCGGCTCTGCCGGGCGCTAGACTCGAAATCTCTGATGGTCTGCTCCGAAGTTTCTCTGAAAACGCGAAGCCCTCTGACCCAATCAGCCTCAGGCTTGGTGCTCGAAGGTAGGAGAGACGAGACTGGCGTGGATGAGGCCATGCCTCTGGTGCGCTCGAAAAGCCAACTGGGCCTACGCTGCCTGCGGTATCCCAGGAAACCGACCAGGCCCGAGAGAAGGAGACCCACCGCGGCCCACCAGTGGGCCATGGGGTCCCTGGAGGAAACAACGTGGGCGCTCTGGGCCTCGGACCTTTTCGGGAGTTCGCGCAGCCGTGCTCGGCCCGTCAGCCAGCACAGCGCACAAGAGACCTTCGAAGCTGGAGATTCACTCCGAGAACGCCTGGCCAACCAGCATGGCCCCCTTCACATCAAGGTGGAAGGCGAGAGAGTCGTTCGCGTACGACGGCACTGGGGCTGGCCACTGGATCACGAAGCGACTACCGCAATGCGTGCTGCTGGCTAGCAGGTGTAGAGAGAAGCTGATGAGCGTGGGCCCGCTGCCCATCCGCCTCGGAGTGTAATCGATCTCGTACCGGTGCTTGATCTGGCGTGTCGTTGCCGGCCGATCAGCACCACCGATCATCTCTTTGCCTCGGTGCGCTCCACCCACTGCTGCATCCCAGGCGAGCCGCCGGTGGGGGCAGGGGGCCGAGGGGTCCTGGTGCGCGTGATGCCCAAGGCCGCCACGACCGTACCACCTGCTGCGCGTCAGGCTCACCCTCGGGACTGCACAGCTCACTGCCGTACTCGAGGGATGGCTCGTCGTGGCCTGTCTCGATACCCCAACTCGTCGTTGGCCAGGTAGCCGGGCGGGGGGTGGCCCGTGAAAAGGGTCGACCCTTCTGCGTGCAGGCGCTGGGGCTGTGGGGGCTGAGGCTGCTCGGCGGCCCGATCCGGTGCGATATTCAACTTCCTCGACTTCTTGCTCTGAGGGTCCTTCTGTCTTGGGGGCACTGGTGGGTAAGTAAGCTTCTCAGCCGAGTGGAGCACCCACCTCCGAGCTTGATCCACCTGTAACTTCAACAACATGTGCAAACCGAAACGCGACTTGCCACCTTCAAAGCATGATCTGTCATCAATCGTGAACGACCCCACAAAGCCGTCATGGAGGCAGACAGAGCCATACAATTAATCAACCGCTTTTTTCCCCAAGGTGCAAGTGTAGTCACTGCCGTCAGCCGTCCGTACCAATCCATCCACAAGCTTAGGCCAGCCACCATTCTGCAGCTCCTGCGGCTCCGCATCGAAGTCGCTCATCACACGCCATGGAGTTCGCAGATTCTGCAGTAACTGACCAACCTGAATCAATGTATCCATGTGGGTGCCTTTGAGACCGATACGCGCAGTAATATAGATCACCTCAGTCGTGACAGCCTGGCCACCGATCTTGAGCTGGAACGCGACGAAGTCTCTGAAATCTAACCCCACCGACATTCGCAACCCCAACTGCTGACTGGGCTTGTTCGCACGGTGCCGAAGGTACTGGAACATATAACGCTTCTCGACACCAGCTGCGACACCCGCAGCCCTCTTCAGTCCACTCGCTGCACAAGATGGGGCCACCACTGCCTGGTAGCCTTATCTACCCCATTCGCGCAGCACTTCGCGGCACTCCTCAGGCAAGAGGTGAAGTTCAGGACATATCACACATTCATGCTCGTTCCCCTTCAGAAGGCCTTTCTCTGGAAAGCCCCATCCAGAGATAATTACGCATATACAAGCTCTTCGCACTCCTGGCCGCACCATCAGGATTGCGATCCACCTTCCTGCCCCCCATTGGCCTCCTCGGAAGAACCCACCAGCTGCTCCACCTCGCGCTCGAGGCGCGCAGTCTGGTGGCCCAGATCCCCCGACACCCGCAGCAGCTGTAGGCTGTGGAGGGAGTTGCTGGCCAGTGCTGGGGGCGTTCGGTGTTCCACTTCCTGACGATGACGACGCCCTTCTTGCGCCCCAGCCAGGAGTGGCTTCCTCGTCGGGAACCTCCATTGGCACTTTCCTCTTCTTCTTGGCCCTCTCGACAACCTCTACGAGCTGGGCCTTGTGCTCGTCAATCTTGGCCTGGAGGGAATCGTCGGACGCCTTGACCGCTTCCGTGAGAGCTTGCTGCAGCTTCTCCTTGGCGATATAAAGCACTTTGCGGTCTTCTTTCTGCGCGTCGATGCCCTCCAATTGGGATTCGACATGGATCTCCACATCGAACTTATCCTTGAAAATCAGCTGGACATCCACAGTGGTGGCACTGGCAGGCGCCGCCACAGAAAGTAAAAACTGCTTAGCGGCCGCGATCTACTCTTTCTCAGCTCTAGCAACTTACCCCGTCGCATCCCTGCCTGGTCCCGCTTGGCGCGGATCCGCAGAGCCTATGGCTTCTCAAGCTGCTTCTTCGCGCGACTGACTCGAGCCGATGCTTGCTGCAGACCCTGACCTGGTTGCAAGGGAGGCTTGTGGGGAGGTGCTTCAAGGATCTGCAGGAGCCCCTGGGCTGCCTGCTGGGCCTGTGGAGCAAGGAGTGCTGCCGACCGTCTTAATTGCTCCTCTGCTTGGACACCACTGGCTGGCTGACTCCAACACCGAGCACGAGCACTGTTATGATGCAGAGGAGACACAACATCTTCTCGAGAACATATGTTGCCATACATACACGTCCACTTCTTCGACTTGAGACGATCCTGGAAGAGTTTCCTGCCGCATGCGCTGCACTCAACCATGGGTCTGCCACGACGGTTCCCCCACCAGCCCGAGTAGTTGGGGTACTTCGAGCCAGAGCCGTTCGGGAGAAGAGGGTAGTCGTCGATCCACAAGTCAACATCGTTTGAGAGTCCTTCATCATTGCCCTTACCTTCGCCAGACTGCGCCCACGGGGAGTGCGCGAAATTGGCGGTGCCACGGAGCATAGCGATTGAATGGCATCGGCACGGTGTAAGAGCGCGCAAGGCAGTCTGGGATGCTACTCGAGTTCCATATCAGAATGCCGTTGGGGCCGCTTGCGTCGAGGTGACGCCCCCAGTGCCACAATACTCTCGTCCGCTGATGACGCCTGAGCCACCGCTACGGACTTGGGTCAAAATGGCTAGTCGTCTGTTGCGCGTTTCCTTGGGGGCATCTTGGAGATCTATTGGGTGTCATCCTGGAGCCTTTTCTGGGGCCTCTCGGGGGCCTCCTGGAAATATGTTGGGTGTCCTGGGGGCCATTTGTAGGGGGTGCTCCCGGGTTTCCGAGCTTGTGGGCCTTTCTTGCACCTCTTGGGGCCCTCATGAGGCCTTCGTCAGGGTCTTTTTGGCCGTCTTGGCTGCCTCGCGGGCCGTCTCCAGGTCCTCTGAGACCGACTGCGAGCCCTCTCGAGGGCCTCGTGGGCTGCCTTGGTCGAGGCCTCCTGGGCCATCTTGGATTTTAAAACAAGCCCGAAACGGCGAGTAGCAGCCTATAGCGGTTGTCGTGCCAGCGCGTCTTGCTGGATGTACGGTTTGTGCGTGTGTGTGTGTGTGTGTGTGTGTGTGTGTGTGTGTTTGTGTTTGTGTTTGTGTTTGTCTTTTTGTTTGTATTTGTGTGCCTCTGACCTCGAGGCCCTCACTCCCGCTGTACGACTGGTGGGCAGCCCTGGGCCGCAATCCCCTTGTCACCAAAGCCGAGCGCGAGGCCTTCTTGGAGTTTTCTCGCAGGCTCGGCGACTTCACTCCTCATCAGCGTCACGCTCCAGAAGGCGGTCCTCTTGCGCTTCGATGAGAGATAGAGGATGGGACTGGCATGGCATGGAGACAGGCCGATCAAACATGGCGACAATGACCAGCGCCGCCGAACTTAGGGGAACAAAACATTACATAAACATAACAACTCGGAGGTCCGCGCGGATTTCTCGGATCGGCGCTGGTGCCCCCACGGCGGCGCCTCCGGCGCCGCCCCTGGCGCGCTCCGCACGCCAGGGAGAAGGTCCAGCGCCGATCCGAGAAATCCGCGCGGACCTCAAAGTTTTTACCTAACAGCTTTTGCTGATAGGTTTCTAGTGGGATCGAAAGAGAGCATCTTGACGCCCCAGGGGTGTCTGGGCGGGATCCGGACAAGGAGCCGGACAAAGGGTCAGCCCCAGGAATCCTTAGAAATTTTTAGTAATTGTTACGAATCCTTAGGAATGCATTCCCAGAACACCATTCCCAGGCCACATTTTGAATGCCCGGAGCCAACTGTAGGCCACTTCGTGTTCTTCGTGCTCCCAGAACACCATTCCCAGGCCTCATTTTGAATGCCCGGAGCCAACTGTAGGCCATTTCGTGTTCTTCGTGTTCCCAGAACACCATTCCCAGGCCTCATTTTGAATGCCCGGAGCCAACTGTAGGCCACTTCGTGTTCTTCGTGTTCCCAGAACACCATTCCCAGGCCACATTTTGAATGCCCGGAGCCAGCCGTAGGCCACTTCGTGTTCTTCGTGTTCCCAGAACACAATTCCCAGGCCACATTTTGAATGCCTGGAGCCAACTGTAGGCCACTTCGTGTTCTTCGTGTTCCCAGAACACAAGTCCTGTGCCATATTTTGAATGCCCGAGCTGAGGCAGGCTGAGGCCGAGGCAGGCTGAGGCCGAGGCAGGCTGAGGCTGAGGCTGAGGCAAGCCGAGGCAGGCTGAGGCTGAGACTGAGGCCGAGGCAGGCTGAGGCTGAGGCAGGCTGAGGCTGAGGCTGACACAGGCTAAGGCCGAGGCAGGCTGAGGCTGAGGCTGAGGCAGGCTGAGGCTGATGCAGGCTGAGACTGAGGCTGAGGCAGGCTGAGGCTGAGGCTGATGCAGGCTGAGGCTGAGAGGCTGACGCTGAGGCTGAGGCAGGCTGAGGCTGAGGCTGGGGCCGAGGCAGGCTGAGGCTGAGGCTGAGGCAAGCCGAGGCAGGCTGAGGCTGAGGCTGAAGCTGAGGCACGCTGAGGCACGCTGAGGCTGAGGCTGAGGCTGTGGCTGAGGCTGAGGCAAGCTGCGGCTGAGGCAGGCTGAGGCTGAGGCTGATGCAGGCTGAGGCTGAGGCCGAGGCAGGCTGAGGCTGCAGGCTGAGGCTGAGGCTGGCTGAGGCTGAGGCTGAGGCTGAGGCTGAGGCTGAGGCTGAGGCTGAGGCTGAGGCAGGCTGGCTGAGGCAGGCTGAGGCTGAGGCCGAGGCAGGCTCAGGCCGAGACAGGCTGAGGCTGAGACTGAGGCTGAGGCTGAGGATGAGGCCGAGGCAGGCCGAAGCTGAGACAAGGTGAGGCTGAATGGGGGGGGGGGGGGGGGGGGGAGGGGAGGCTGAGGCAGGCTGAGGCCGAGGCAGGCTGAGGCCGAGGCAGGCTGAGGCTGAGGCTGAGGCAAGCCGAGGCAGGCTGAGGCTGAGGCTGAGGCTGAGGCAGGCTGAGGCTGAGGCAGGCTGAGGCTGAGGCTGACGCAGGCTGAGGCCGAGGCAGGCTGAGGCTGAGGCTGAGGCAGGCTGAGGCTGAGGCCGAGGCAGGCTGAGGCTGAGGCTGAGGCAAGCCGAGGCAGGCTGAGGCTGAGGCTGAAACTGAGGCAGGCGGAGGCATCCGTAGGAATCCATAGGAATCCTTAGGAATCCGTGGGAATCCTTAGGAATCCGTAGGCATCCTTAGGAATCCGTAGGCATAGTTAAGTATCCTCAGAGGATCCCTAAGGATTCCGAAGGTTTCCTAAGGATTCCTATGGATTCCTAAGGATGCCTAAGGATGCCTTAGGAATCCCTAGGACTGTCACTGCGACTGTCATTGCGAATGCGACTGCGACTGCGAGAACAGCGGAATTCTACAACTGGATTCTCACCTGAATCTTCAGGGGAATGCTTCCAGATATGCTTATACACATCGCTGTTAGGTTGCTTTGCCGGGATACTTATGTTGATGCCTTTGTTCCCCTAGAACTGGCACCCTCATCTGCATCAGACTCGAGCGTGCGCGCTCGGCGTGCACAGCGTGCCGCGGCGCGGGCAGACGTGCGGCCCCGCCTCCGCGGCCGCGTCCCCCTCGAGATCGTCGCGGTCGAGATGCGCCATGCAGGCGCAGGACCGCCACTCGCCGGCCGCGGGAAACTCGGCGAGCGTCGCGCCGGCGTCCTGCAAGTCCTTGGCGCGGCCCCTGCGGAGGACATGCAACCGAAGCAGGCTCGCCCCCTGCCAGCAGGACCACCTGTCGGCAGGGCCAGCCGAAAACGGCGATGGCCTCCACGTCGGCAAGGGCCGCCCAGCCGCGCGCGCCCCTGCCTCGGGGTTGCCTCGGGGATGCGTCGCGCGCTCTGCCGAGTCCCCCTCCCACTTCGTCAAGCGAGTTAACGGTGTGCGGGGCATCCTGGGTCCTGGGGGGCCCGTGCGCACAGGAAGACTTCCTCGCCCGCGCCGTGTCGCGCGGGAACCCTCTCCTGCGCAGTGGCACCAACTTGGTGGGGCCTCGCCTGTTGGGGGCCTTCGCTGGCGCGTTCGAGCGAGGGCGGCTCCAGGGCTGTCGCTGCAAGAGCCGCGAGGGGAGACACCCTCGCGCCAGAGCTCGCTGGCACCGGGAGGGCGTCTAAGCCCCCGCAGTGTGGAGCTGCCGAGCCTGACGTTGGCCCCGAGGCCGCGGGCGCTCCTTCTCGCCCCAGCGACTCCGTGGGCGCAGGTAGCGCGTCTCCAGCGCGTGCCTCCCGCGCCAAGTCCTCCAGCGCTCGCCAATCCGTCTCCGCGCGCTTCCCCGCCCCGGTGGGCTCGCTCGGGGCCGCCCGGCGCTTCGGCTCCCAGCGAGGCCGCTCCACTGCTAATGGGCAAATCTTCCACCACCACTACCATATGTGGGATGGGGGGGAAGGGAGGATGAGGAAGTCTTCCTTCTCCCTCCTCCCTCCTCCCTCCTCTCTCCTCCTCCTCTCTCCTCCTCCTCCTCCTCCTCCTCCTCCTCCTCCTCCTCGTCCTCCCTCTCCTACCTACGGTAGTGGTGGTGGAAAGGCCCACCTTCCAGCCTGCGCGGGGCTGGCAGGCCCACCTTGACAGCCGCTCTTCCGACTCGGGCCCGGGGCCGTCCGCCACCTCCCCCCCCCAGAAGCTTGCCTGGGGTCGCCCCGGCTGCAGGCGAGGGGATCAATCCAAACGTCGCGCCTGTTGCAGCTTCGGCCAGCCCCCGCGCCGCACCTGCTGGCCGCCCTCGCGCCGGCGTGCCTCCGCGAGCTCCTCTCGGCCGCCCCGCGCGCGTGTCGTCGCCGACGGTCCTGGCGCCTCCTCCGAATCCCGCTGGCGACGGCGTGGACGGCCATGCGCAACGACTCCTTGCTAACAAAGAACGCTCCACTGTCGCTGCGCCGATCTTACTGACCGCTTCATCGTGATCGAGTCGCGCATGTGGGCGGGGTGCGGGCCCGAGGGCGGGCCAGAGATTGACGGCGCTCCATTTCCGTCGCCCCGCGCTTGCCATGGTGCCGAGTTCGACGCCTTCTTCGCTTCTTTCGACTTCTCCCTGCTGGCTGGCGTCTCGTTCCCGCGCGGCCCCCCGGTGGAGGGCGCGGCGCCCAGCGTGGGGGGGGCCGCCGCGAGGAAGCGACAACACTCGCGACAGCGGCCTTGCGTCCCGCTGCGACCCCCTGCCTTCTTAGGCATCGGCGTCCCGTGTCTCGGCGCAGCCTTGGCTCTCGCAGGCAGTTCGCACATGGGGACATCGCTCACTCCCGTGCCCCGCTGGGGCTTGCCAGGTCGCCTGGCCCCCGGTTCCCCCAGCCCTGGGGGAACCCTTTCCGCGACCCTCAGGAGTGCGCTGCTGGGCCCCCTCTCGAAGAAACCTCCAGTGGTCTTTGTCCTCGCCGGACGGGCCCCTGCCCCCGCGGAGTCGGTCGGGACGTAAAGTGACGGTGAACGGGCTCTTCCCCCTTTTCATTTCCGGGCTTCGCCTTTCGCTGCGGTCAGCGCTGCCCGAGTGGTGCGCCCGCACGCGTTCCTGCCCTCCTACCAGGACCCACAGGGTCTCGGCCTCTGCTTTACCCCCCCCCCCGTCCACCTGGGGCGGCGTTCCTCCTCGAGCCCTCCTCAGCTGGGTTCGCCCGCCGCGACCCCTGCGCTGTCGCTGCGGTCCTTTGCCGCTTCGCCGGTCTCGGCCTTCTGCCCGTCTTCGCTTCCCTTCGCCCGTTCCCTGTCGGGCCGTATCATCCTTCCGAGGGGCTGGTTCGGGCCGCCCCCTGAGGGGCCGCCCTTTCGGCCGCTGCCGTTCCGGCGCACCGCCCGGCCCCGCCAGCTTTCGCGGCCCCTTCGGCCTGCGACTCTTGCGGTTCCGCCGCCTTCTGCTCCATCTTCCCGTCGCTCTTTGGCGCCCTTCGTCGGGTCATTTTTGCTTCATCGGCTTCCCCGCCTTTCAGCTCCGGCTGACTTAACACTTTGGTCGTAGTTTCGTCTACTCCCCGCCCTCCCCGCCATCCATGCCCAGATGGTAATGGTTGCCGTCAGCTGCGAGACCCCAAGCGGTCTCTGAATGCTCGGCCGGGCGTTGACGCGCGCGTTTCGCTGCTTGCGCTCAATTTCTACGCCCCGTCACCCCGCGGGGCCGGGACGCCAAAAACTGTGTTTGCGTGTGTGTGTACATGTATGTGTGTAAGTGCGTGTATGTGTGTACATGTGTGTCTGTGTCTGTGTCAGTGTCAGTGTCTGTGTCTGTGTCTGCGTGCGCGTGTGAATGCAAGGCGAGTGTGCGAAATCTATTCGCAAACATCTGGTAAGCCATGGTTTGTTGTTTCTTGATGCCCTCTGGAGGACTTATTTAGGCCCTCCTGGTGCATCTTGAGGGCGTCTTGGGCCGTCTCGCGGTCACCTTGGGTATTCTTGTGGCTCTTGTGGATTGATGGGACCCTTAGGAGCCATCTTGGACGGCATTGGGCATTTGGCATTTGGGCAGCTAGGGTGGGTTGATTTTGCCCCCCCAATCTGGGATTCTGGACCCAAGGGCAGGAGGAAAGGAGGAGGGATAACCAACATGCCTCACACGCTTTCCCCCCCCGCCGGGGTCGGTGGATTTATTATTTCGTTATTGTCACAAAGTACCCAGAATTTCAAGGAGATCCTACGGAGGAAGCTAGAGAGACCCAGAGCAAGAACGAGGTGGTGGCTTTCCTCACCTGCGAGAATTCGTTTGTAATCAATTTGTCATCGTGCCTTTGCTCAGCTGGACGTGCAGCGCACACCTACGACAAGACCGGACTGATGCCCTATTGGGAGGGCCTGCTGCTCAGTGCTTTCTGCCCTTGTGCTACACTTCTCTATATGAACGCATGCACTGACTTGAACGAGAAGCTCGGGGGTGAGACACGAGGGTTTCTGATGGCAGTGATATGTTCTTGTTTTTTTCCGTGCTGCGTGATCGCTCAAGATGCGCAGGCATTGGATCAATGTACTGGTGTCGCAGTCGGCCTGTGTGGTGTTGAACAGGTCGACGGAGGGGACGCCGAGTAGTAACGGAATGAGGTGCTGCGAAGTTTGCGCCCATTGCGGTCAATTTTGGGGAAGGCGATGGCATCCGCCCCGTCAGAGCACGCCACCCAGGTCATCAGACCATGCCTCAGTCCCCCCGCCTTCCCCGTTTCAGACGCCAGCTTCTTCTTACGGTAGGGTTCGCGCCGTGTTGATGCGGCGGCGACGCCAGCGCGGGCGTTCGAGGTCGAACGCCGCCAGTGTCAGGGGCAACGGTAGGGGGGAATGGGCATAGGGGGGACGCATCGACCCCCAGTCGTCCATTCATCGCCGACAGGGGCCCGAGAGCCCCACCCCGCCCAGGATCCCGGGGATTTGCTATCGGTGGCGTATCGCCGATCAGTCGGCGGTGTATCGCCGATTCCAGGTCGGCGTTCCCCCTCCCATGCCAGTCCCCACCTGCCGTTGCCCCTCACAGCGTCCTGGTTTCAGAAGGGCTTCGCCCCAAGGAGGGCGCGCCCTGTTCCTCGGGGCTGGTCGGCCTCCAAGCGCGCCGGGCTGCGTCCGAAGGTGGCTTCAGGGTATGCCGATAGCGTCCCAAGGTATCCCGAGAGGGCTCCAAGATCGGAGGCGACGATAGGGACGAATAGCCCAGGGGCGGACATTACATTTATTTTGCCCTGGAGCCTCGCCGAAGGCATGGACCATCGTCGCCCCTGGATACATGTATTACTCTCCCCTGGGCTATCCGCCCCCATCGTCGCCCCCGACAAAATGGTGGTTGAAAGGGGCTTGGACGGGCCCAGCCCAACACTCATGAAGAGGCCTCCCCCCTCCCCACCGAAAGACGAAACGTTCCAGAGCTGTTGGTGTTTTGCAAGTATATTTGATTCCAATTTGTTCAGTTCAGAAGGCTCCGATACGGGTTCCGCAGACGTCGGAGAGGATCCAAGACCGCCCTTGCCCCCCCCCCCCCCCTCCCCCACGGTCCAAGATGCCTTGAAGATGGCCGCATGGTTTCAGCGGTTTCAAGACAACTTCAAGACCTTTTCCAACAGGCCAAGCACCCTTCGAAGACGGCCTGAACACTCGCCAAGAGAGCCCCCAGACCCCCCCAGAGAGCCTCCAAACGGCCTCAAGAGGGCCTTCGTCGCCTCCTTCCGTCTTGTCTCAAACCTGCCACTAGGTCTTGACCTCGTTTTCTTTCACCACACATCCTCTTGCCTCCATCCGTCTCTCGTCATTCCGAGTTCCTCCTGCACGTGATCCGCCAGCCGGCGTGATAATCCTCGCCAGTCGGCGTAATTGGGGATATGTATCTTCAGCACCGCAATAGTTTGGCTTCTTGTTGCCTTCTTGTTGCGCAGAGCGCCTCTCCTCCTCTTCATGCCTGCATCGCCTTGAAGCATGCGAGTTTCGACATTATGCAAGCCATCTACGTTGTGGTTTCGGGGGCGCCATGCATAGCAGGTGGCATGTAGTTTCAGTCCGAGGTGCCGCAGCAATGACAAAAGGGCGACAGCAGCCAGCCTGGCAAACCATGCCCTTGCCTTGTATTAGGGCCCCTAGAGGGCCTGGGCGACCCCCCTGGTCATTCTCTTCCTCTTGCCCTCCTTCCCCCTCTTCCTGCCCTCCTCCTCCTGTTGCCCTCCTTCCCCTCCTCGTCCCCTGTGTCTCGTCCCTCGTCCCCCTCTTACTCGAACAGTAGGTATGTCCCGTTTCCTGCTGCCTTCCCTGTTTCTCACCCAGCCTGTCCGCTGCCTTTTTGGCCCTGGCCCTGGTCCTGGCCGTCATTTCTAGTTGGTAGCGGAACAGTTCCACCCCTGCTCCCACGGCCGCCATGTCTCGCCTCGCGTCGACCACAATCGTTTCCACCCTCCGCCGCCTCCGACTTCGGTCAATCGCCTTCAACATCTCCGCATTCGTGCACTTCCCCCCTTCGCTATGGCAGGATACGTCAGTTCAGGGTTCGCCGGGGCTGTAACAACTCATCCGCCAGGACCAGCGACAGGTCAGAGAAGAGCATGCAGAGAAGAGCATCCTGCGACCGTGTCCGCTGGGGCCGAGCGGGAATGCAGGGGAGAGCGTGGGAACTGCGTGATCAACCCCCAGGGGTAACGCAGTGGAGGGCATGGGGCATGACGACTGGGACGCCACCGTTCCGCGGCACCGCACCTCGGGACCCGACCCTTCGCGCCGCCTATTCGGACCCGCCAGCCAGGCAGGACGGGACTCCGATGCGCACTCCTCTAGACTATCGTGCAATCGGCGGTGCCCAGCGCAGTGACAACACGACGTGCGAAGAGCATTCCCGTGACTGTGCCGTGGGATGTTTCGAGTAGCGTGAGACGTACGGTGACACGACAGAAGCAGACGCCCAATGCGCCGACGAGGAGGAACACATCCGGGGCAAGTATCTTCGGCGACACATGCAACGCCGCTCGAGGACCCCCGGCCTCCAGCATCTCTGCGACATGTGGATGGAGCTACATTCTGGATGGACGGCCGTCGGAATCAGCGCGTGCGCCATCGCAAGCTGCGTCGCCTGCATGGACGCAGGCGTCGGCAGCTGCAACGTGCGCCGCCTCCGCATCTGGGGGCTCGAACGCCAGGCTCGCGTGCCTTTCCAGAAATGGGCGCGCGAGGTGATGGTCTGGTCAGTGGCGAATTTAGACCTTAACGAGGTTCGCCAGGCGGCCAACGTCTGTTGCACTTTGCCGCCATGGCTCGCGACTGCGTGGACGGATGGCCGCCGGCTGCCCTGGCCCAGGGAGGTCTCGTCAACGGCAACCCAGTGCCACCGATTACTTATGGCACGCGCAGCTTGGCCGAGCGATGGGGCCAGCTGGGCGAGGAGGACCGCGCCTCTGCAGGATTGGCTCTGAGGAGCGTCGACCAGCTGCCGCGGGAACGCGTCGACAACCTCCTAGCGGCGTTTCGACATTTTCCGCAACTGGGCGTAGCCAGCTGGTCATATCACATCGGCTACGAGGGGCTTAGTTTCCTCCTGCTGCGCGCCGTTGGCGCGTCGAACATTCAAGTCGCCATGCTCCTACAGAGCTACGACGTAGCCTGCCGGCTCCCAGCAGCTCAACCACGTGGCGGGCCAGCTGAGACGCTTCGGGCGCGCGATAGAGGGGTCGCCAGGCAACCTCGCTTCGGCGGCCCATTCTGCCCGACAGCACGCGTTCCTCTCGAGCTCGCCCGCGCGGGAGCAGAGCTGGGGCGGCATGGGCCTTGCTGCGCTGGGATCGGCACCGAACCACCCTGCGCCGGCCGAGGCCGGGTCTGAAGGCTTGCGCCTCTAGCGCGGCGCCACCGGCGCAGGGGGCATGCCTGGCCGCAGGGATCGCACCAGGCACCGACGCCGACGACGCCAGCTCATTCGGCGAGGAGATAGCCGCCGACCACCCCGAGCTACGCGACGCCCCCGCGGAACAACGCGGCGCGCTCCTCTTCTCGGCTTACGGGCGCGCCGAAGCGCGCCGGCGCAGTCGCGACTCGCGACAGCCGCGAACCCGCGCGCCACCTCCAGACGGTCATCGGACCGCAGGGCAAGGGCAAATGTCAAAACTACCGCGCTTTCCTAGCCACCCTGTCCGAGAAGGACCTCTGGGAGACCGTCGCGGGCTGCGGGAAAGGCAAAGGGGGCAGGGGAGTTCAGGGCCGCGGGCGTGGGTTCGGGCCGCCAAGGCAACCCCGTGGGCCCCGACGGGGCGCATTTCAAATTCCTCGAGCGCGGCTCCGTGGAGCACCTCGTGCGCGACTGCCCCAGCGCCGCCAACAAGGGCGAGTCTCTTCCTCGATGCGTGTTTTCCCAGCACCACCATCTGCACCATCATCCTCACCACTTGCTCTTCTGGGTTAGCAAGGGCCACCTGGGCCGACCGAGCAGCGGCCCGTGCCAGGTGCACGCGCGGTCTGAATTGCCAAGGACACTTCAGGGGCTCCTCGGCCCGTGGCCAGGGGCTCTGGGAATTGGGAGGGGTCGGCTTGCAGGGGTGGCGGGCGCGGGGGGGGCGCCAACGACCGCGCCGATTCCATCGCGGCCCGCTGCCTCTTCCCGGGACTCTCAGGAATCCTCCGGGCCCAGTCGGCCTCGCAGTCGGCGCCGGCGTCGCGTCGCCCGCGAGCGCCAGCTGGCAGGCGGCCGGCCTTGTTGCGCATGTTTGGCGCGAGAGACCCGCGCGGGCCTCGCGCTGTGCCGCGCCCCAGGGCGACGGCCCAGGCCCTTGTAGCCTCCCGCGCTGACGCGATGGCCTCGCGCGCCGCGCAGGAGCGGGCGCCGCCGACCGTTCGGTTCGGTTCCGCGCACTTCTCATGCGAGAACGCAATGCCCCCCATGCTGCGCGCTTTGCGCGCTGAGCAATGCGACGCAGTTGCGACGGCCGCGCGTTCAATTGGACACCGCAACGCAAGTTTCCATTCCCGCGCGCGGGACGGGTTATGAACCTACAGATGCGCCGACGGTCGAGAACTCGCGCGCGGTCCCGCGCCTGCCATGTTGGGCGTGCGCACTGGGCCCGGAAATCTGTGGCTCGGCCGCCCGATGCGCCCCAAAAATCGCTCCGCCTCCCACCCCACCCCCCTCCCTTTCAAAACTCTCCCGCGCTCATGGAAAAACCATGCCGCCGAGGCGGGAGCTCGGGCCGCGGCCTGATGGTCCCCGGGGCACCCGGAAATCAAAGGAATCAGTACGGAATCAGTACAGAATCAAAACAGAATCGGCACAACTGCGACCCCTGATTCTAGCGGAATCAGAAGAATCAGCACGGAATCAATACGGAATCAAAGGAGGAATCGGCGATGGAACCAGAATCGGCCAGAACGGGCAACTAGGCCAGAATCGGTGCCAGAACCCATGGAGAGAGGCCTTTTTTCCAGCGAGTTCATTGCGGCGGGTCCGCGGCGCGGGCGCGCCGCGCGACTTCGCTGGTTCAGCGAGGCGCGCAGTCGGCGTTCAGAGTGAACAGGTTGTTTTCAGGGCGATATCCTGGCGGCGCGCTGGCGCATTGCGCATTTGCGTATTCCTGGCGGGCTGTTTGAGGGCGACCCGGCAGCGTCGGCCGAATGGCCCTCAAATACCGCGCGGCCGATCGCGCGCCCCACGCGGCCACGTCGACCGCCGTGTGCCGCGACGGCCGCGCGCCCCGGACCGCGCCATTGCCGCGTTGGATTGGGCGGCGCAGCGCCCGTCTTCCAAAAGTCGTTACATGCATATCGCGCGTGCCGAGCCAGCAGCAATAGCTCCCAGAAGCAGCCTTGACAGGCGCCCCATGCCCGTTGTCGCCCGCTTCCGATCCAAATCGTAGTTTCTTAGGATGCGCTTGCGCGAATGTGAGCGCGCGGGCAAGTAACGCGTGCGCGCGCTTGGCGCAGCCTGGGAAATCCAACATGGAGCCCCCCGGGGGCGCTGGGCGCCGGCCGCGCCTCCGCCCGCCTCCCGCGCGCCCGACCCCCCCCGCAAGCCGACTCCTCCTACTGGGAATGGCGATCCATTGCAGAGCGCTGGAACGGCGGACGGCCAATTCCAGCAGCACCCGCGCTGCGGCCATCGGCGCCCGCGGCTACTCCGAGTTTTTTTTCGGCGGACGGCTCGTGGCAACCCATTGGCCACAACTATTGGTTAACTGGGGCAGGGGCGTCGCCATCGTCTTCGTCCTCGCCGCGCGAAGCCGAATTACGACGACTACGTCAGGAGATGGCCGACCTCGCGGGCCGTGCACAAGCCTCTTCAGAACCGACGTGTCCAGCGACTGTGTCCCCAGCCTGGTCGGCAGCAGCGGGAGAAACGCCGCCAGCCGCGCCGGCGGCTCCAGCAGTATCAGCGGCACCACCACTACCAGCAACACCACAATGGTGGACGCAAGTGGGCGGCGCATTCCCATTGGGACACGCCCAGGGGCGCGACTGGATAGGTGACTTCAACGCACGTGACACCGCGCTCCCAAGCCCGTCAGCCGACGTGCAGTTGCCGAGCTTGGATTCCATGACCTCAGTTTCAGCCCTCGGCATCCGCACGCCATATGGATCGAACTCCACGTGGCCGCCACAGTCCGCACTGGCAGCTACGTCGCCGTCAGTGCTGGAGTCTTCCCAGGACTTGGCCAGGCTCAATCAGAACAGCCCCGTCCACGTGAAACCAACCGCTTGGGAGAGTTGCCATGTGCTTCGCCAGTCGCGATACCTGGATGTCCGGCGGCGGCCGATCCGAACACGACGTGCGCGCCACAGTCGGCCACGCGCAATGCATGTACTTCGACGAGTTCCACAGCACGCAGCTAGCGCCGGAGCTCGCACCGCAGCAGGATGAGCAACGACGCCAGGCCGCACAAACTTGGACGGAAACGCGGATTAACCCTCCTTGTCCGGAGGGGGAAAGGGGGAGGAAGAGGTGGAGGAGGAAGAGGAGGAGATGAGGAGTTGGAGGTGCAGGAAGAGGGATAATGACATGGAAGTGCAGGCCAGGAGGAAGAGGGGGAGGAAGTGGAGTTCTCGTCGTCGCCGTCGTCGCGGCCCGGCGGCCGCCGTCCGCCCCCCGCCCCACACGCCTTCGTGAATGCCTTGGGGGTGCAAGCGCGGCCTCGAGTGTTCCTCCTTCCTCCTCACTTTTCCTTTTTTTTCTCTTCCTCTTTCTCCTCCTCCCTCTTTCACTTATTATTTATCTTCCTATTGTAGTGGCCTTCGGCCAGAGCCGCCGATCCGGGTCGCTCGGGGTTATTCTCCAGACGCAGACATTATGGGCGCACACCTCAAACGCACACACGCAGTCACACCACCCAGCCCGCGCCGCAGACATGGGGGCCTGTCAGGGCGTCCTGGGGGGCTTCTCGGAGACTTTTGGGGGCTCTTTTGGGAACTCTTAGGCGTTTGGGGGCGTTTTCTGGGGCATCTTAGGGGCCTGTCAGGGCGTCCTGGGGCGCTTCTTGGAGGCTTTTTGGGGCCCTCTTGGGAGCTCTTGGGGCCTCCGCTTTTTCCGCTTTTCGTCCCTCTTTGGGGTCTTCTTGGGGACGCTTGGGGGGGCTCTTGGGCCGTCACCCCGCATCCGCCGGAAACTCGCCCCCCCCCCCCCCCCCCCCCCCCTTCCCCGGCAAAGCCACCCCGGCAACCCCCTCAGAGGCTGAGGTTCAGCCTCGAGGCTGTAGCTGAGACTCCTTGAAACTCACACGCCGGATCGTCGGATTTCTCTTCAGTGCCCACTCCTCACTCCTGTTCCTCTTTCTCTTTCTCCTCCTCCATTTCCTTTCCCTCCTCTTCTTCCTCATATTTCTCAAATTCATTTCTTTTCCTCTTTCTCTTTTTTGTTTTTTATTATTCTTCCTTCTCCTCCTCCTTCCTCCTCAGTTCTGCTGCTCCCGTTTCCCCATCCGACGGCGGAAAAGTGACGGGGGAGAGAAAGATAGGGAGGGTCACGAAGAGGAGGGAGGAGGGAGTGGAACTGGAAACGGAAAGGAGTAGAGAGAACACAGGGCAGAGACCGAGAGTGAGTAAATGGAGGATGAGTTTGAAAATGATATCTCCGTCCCGACGCAGCCCGCGATACGCTTCACCATCGGGGGGGCCGAAAAGGCCCCCCGAAAGCGACAAGGCGGGACATGTCAAACCAGCCGGGAAGTACGCGCGAACCATCCCAGACGCGGTCGGACCAGCGTCCGATGTGTTCAAGGAGTTGCTCAACCACGGAATGTGGCAGGAATGACGTTGTGCGGCCTCTTAGAACGGATCTAACCAACGATGGATAGAGGGAGAGGAGGAGGAGTCGGAGGAGGAGGGTGGAAGAAGAGGAGCGGCGGCAGGGCCGCCGCCGCCGCGTGGATCTCGTCGGCAGGAACTCAGCGAGTCCTGCGTCATCTCCAACCCCGAGCCTCCAGCGGCTCCGATGATAACGGTCGCCCTCCTGTTGCCCTTCCTAAGGAGGAGGAGGAGGAGGAGGAGGAAGAGGAGGAGGAGGAGGAGGAGGAGGAGGAAGGGGAAGAGGAGGAGGAAGAGGTTGAGGAAGAGGGAGGAGGTGGAGGAGGAGGAGGAGGAGGAGGAATGGGGAGGAGGAGAAGGAGGAGGAGGAGGGGTGGATGAGATGGGTGTGGATGCGGAGGAGAAGCAGGAGGACGAACATGAGGATGAGGTGGGGGAGAAGGGATATGATGATGCTGATGATGATGATGATGATAATGATGCTGATGATGCTGATGATGCTGATGATGACGATGGTGATGGTGATGGTGATGATGGTGGCGATTATGATGAGGAGGATGATATTCAGGATGCGGATGAGGATGCTGATGATGAGGATGAAGATGATTACGATAATGAGCGTGAGCATGATCATGATCATGAGCACGAGCATGAGGATGCGGATGCTGATGCTGCATGAGGATGGTGAGCACGAGCATGATGGTCATGGTGATGCTGCAGACGATGCTGATCCTGTTCTTGATGATGCCCATGCTGATCATGGTGACGATGATGATGCTGATGATGATGATGATCATGATGCTGATGATGATGATGATGATGATGATTGAGATGATGATGATGCTGATGGTGATTGTGATGATGCCGATCATGCTTATGATGGTGATGATGAGGAGGATGAGGATGATTATGATACTGTTGATG
>CAUYUJ010021937.1:244331-346831 GCA_963575745.1 Prorocentrum cordatum | reverse complement strand
AAGCAGCTGCCAACCCCAGCCCGCCTGGAGGTGGGTGAGATAGAGACCCAGCACCTCCCCGGCAGCTACGCGCCGGCGCGCGCCCTCGCGCCGCGCCCCGCGGCCCCTCGGCCCCCCCTCGAGCTTATGGCCACGGCAAGCTCCCAACCCCCCGAAAGAGGTTGGGAACTTGAGACAAAATGGCTATTTCCATGTAAACAATACACCACTCACACCATACACAAACCGTACGCACACCCTGCGCCCCTCCCGCCCGCCCGCCAGGCACACGCCCCGTTGGCGCACCATACACGCGCACCGCTCGCCCGCCAGGCACACGCCCCGTGCGCACACCGTGCACCCCTTCCCCCCGCCCTCCTGGCACACATCCTGTACGCGTCCGCGCACGCCCGCGCACGCACGCACACACAGGCATACGCACGCATATACACGCGAACACGCACACGCACACGCACACGCACACGCACACGCACACGCACACGCGGACGCACACGCACACGCACACGCACACGCACACGCACACGCACACGCACACACGCACATTCACGCGCACACGCACATGCACAAGCACAAGCACACGCACACGCACAAGCACATGCACACGCACACGCACACGCACACGCACACGCACACGCACACGCACACGCACACACACACGCACACGCACACGCACAAGCACACGCACACGCACACGCGCACGCCCACGCGCACGCACGCGCACGCCCACGCCCACGCCCACGCCCACGCCCACGCCCACGCCCGCGCCCACGCACACGCACACGCACATGCACACGTACACGGACACGCACACGCACACGCACACGCACACGGACACGCACACGCACACGCACACGCAAACGCGCACGCACACGCACACGCACACGCACGCGAACACGCACACGCACACACATACGCACACGCGCGCGCTCACGCACACACCGCACACGCACACACAAGCACACGCACACGCACACGCACACGAACGCGCACGCGCACGCGCACACGCACACGCACACGCACACGCACACGCGAACGCACACATCAACACACGCACACGCGCACGCACACGCAGACGCGGACGCACACGCACACGGACACGCACACGCACACGCACACGCGCACGCACACGCACACCCACACGCACACGCACACGCACACGCGCGCGCATGCGCACGCGCACGCCCACGCGCACGCGCAATCGCGTGCGCACGCGCAATCGCGTTTGCACGCGCACGCGCACGCGCTCGCGCACGAGCACGCGCCGCACGCGCATGCGCACAAGAACACGCACGCGCACGCGCACACGCGGCCGCACACGCGCACGCACACGCACACCCACACGCACACGCACACGCACACGCGCACGCACACGCACAACGCACAACGCACAACGCACAACGCACAACGCACAACGCACAAGCACACGCACACGCACACGCATACGCACACGCACACAGCAACATATCAACACAACAACACAACAACACACCACCCCAACACCACAACACCACAACAACGCAACAACACAGCAGCACAACAACACAACACCACAACACTGCAGCAGCACAACAACACAACAGCACAGCATCACAACTACACAACAACACAACAGCACATCAGCACAACACCACAACACCACAACACCACAACACCACAACACCACAACAACGCAACAACACAGCAGCACAACAACACAACACCACAACACTGCAGCAGCACAACAACACAACAACACAGCAGCACAACAACACAGCAACACACCAGCACATCAACACCACAACACCACAACACCACAACACAACAACACCACAACACCACAACAACACAACAACACAGCAGCACGGCAACACAACACCACAACAGCACAACAACACAACAACACACCACCACAACACCACAACACCACGAAACCACAACCACGCAACAGCACAACACCACAACAGCACAACACCACAACACTTCAACAGCACAACAACACAGCAACACAGCAGCACAGCAACACAACAACACAACATCACATCAACACCACAGCACAACAACACCACAACACCACAAGACCACACCACCACAACACCACATCACCACAACACCGCAACAACACAACAACACAACAACACAACACCACAACACTTCGACAACACACCAACACAACAGCAGCAGCACAACAACATAACAACACAACAGCACATCAACACAACAGCACAACACCACCACAACACCACACCACCACAGCAACACAATACCACAACACCACAACATCACAACACCACAGCACCACAACACCACACTACCACAACACCACAACACCACAAATCCACAACAAACACCACCACAATCCCACAACACACAACTCACAACACACAACACACAACGCACAACACACACCACACAACCACACCACTCAACACACAACACACAACGCACAACACACACCACACAACACAACACACAACACACAACACATAACACACAACACACAACACACAACACACAACACACAACACACACGCACACGCACACGCACACGCACACGCACACACATGCACACGCACACACAAGCATAGGCCACGCGCAACACCTGACCAAAGCAACCGCAGGCAACCACTAATCACGGGCTGCCAATGTCGACTATGTGGGCATATAGGGGAGCCCAGCGACTGCATCCATGTGCACGCATGCGCTTTGGTTGCAAGTCCATGCGCGCATGCGCACGCAAGCTCAGAGAAGCGGCGCTTCCCGTTCTTGTCCTGAACCTGAAAGGTGTCCTCCCTTTGGTGCCACATCTCCCGCTACCAATGGCCATCCTTCTGCTCTTCTGCTCCGCCTTGTGTCACCGCCTCCTCTTCTGCTCTTCCTTCCCCTCCTCATGGGCCTCCTATACCTGCTCCTCCTCCGCGTACTCGTCATTTTCCCCCTCCTCCCAGGCCTTTGAAGAGCTCCCTAGTGTAAGCGAGTACCAGCGCTGCCGCAAGCTAATTCTGACCATGACTATCCTATTTCTCCTCCTTTTCCTCCTCGTCCTGCCTCTTCCTCTCCCTGCTCCCCCTTCTGCTCATTCTCCTTGGCGTCGTCGCTGCCCTCTTTCCATGCTATGGCCTCCATTCCCTTCCAATTGCCCTCCACAACTGTTGAACGGATGGCTTTGGGATGCAGTAAAGTGTCCTTGTCTGTTTACAAGACTGCTCCGATGGTTTCTTCGTGGTGGGGCGAACCTGGATTTGCAGTCCATGGGCATCGATTTGCATTCCATGCCCATAGGAGTGTGTACGTCTCAAAGAGCGAGGGTTTGAAGGGAGACGGGGATGCGAATATTCGTGGGAGTGGAACTTGCATGGAGGCTGTCAGAGTGCAGAAGAGGGGGCACACGAGTGAACGGTGCAGTGCAGGTCATCAACGAGAAGTCCATCAGGGTTATCCACAGTTCTTTCGACATTCCGCCGGCTCCTCTTCCAACTCCCCCCTCCTCATTCGCACACCGACTGGCAGAGTGTTCTCCAGGATGATTTCATTGTCGGTGTGTGAGCCCTTACGTAGACGTAACTTCCACTAACAATTGCGAAGAGTTTGGAGAGGAAGCGCGCTCCATTTAGTGCATGTGTGTTATGTGTGCAGCCCGTGATCGATTTATTCGTTTCGCTCATTCCGCCGGCCCGTATTGTGCCATCGCTGGCGTTTTCTTGTGCGTTCGCGGTCCATGCGGCGCTGTTTGGCGGTGGTCTTGTATCGGAGGCGTTGCGACAGCAGGCATGGAGGTGAAGTAGTTGTTTTTGATTGTGTCGCGGAGGGTTTGGCCTCTACTGTCCCACCGCCCTGCCTGGGTTGTGGGTCAGAGTCCTTTGGGGTCTCTTCGGATCGCTCTCGGAGGCTTCTGGCGGGCAGGTCGGGCCGCTTCCTCGTGGACTCTTAGGTCCTCTTTAGGGGCTCTTTGGGGGCCTCATTGAGCTGTCTGGGGGCCTCTTGGGGACCTCTCGGAGCCTCTTGGGGGCCTCTTGTGGCCGCTGGGGCCTCCTGGGGGCCTCTTTAGGGCCATTCGTGTCCCCCGTCTGTGCTCCCTCTTGAAGCTGTCTCCGGGGCTTCTTGGCCGTTTTTGGAGGCCTCTTAGGCGGTCTTGGGGCCCTCTTGGGCCGTCTTGGGGCCCTCTTGGGGGCCTCATGGGCCGTCTTGGGGCGATATGGGGAGATTCTGGGGCCGTCTTGGATTGTCGGGAAGCCGAAACGGCGAACACGTAACTTTTTTTAAACACCGAAAGAATAGCACATATTGTTGTTTCTTGGCGCCCTCTTAGGAGTACTCCTGGAGGCCTGTTGGGGCGTCTTGAAGGCCTCTTGGGCTGTTAGGAGGCCATTTTGGACGTCTCGGAGCGATCTTCGGGCGTCTCGGACCCCTCTTCGACAGTTTTGGAGGCCTCTTGGGGCTTTGTGGCCCGTCTTGGGGCCGCCCCGTGAGTTTCTGCATCCTTCGGCGGCCCGTTGGGCTGGCTAATCTTTGCTTATTGACTTAAGCATACTCGCCAAACCAGTAGATGCCAGTTTTATCCCCGAGTGGTGGGGATATGCTGCTTGCAGTTTCAAGCCAGGAGTACGGCTGGTTTGCTCGCAGTTTGTAGCCATGGGGTTGAAGACATGTCGCTAGGCGGTTTTAGGCCAGGGGGAGCCTATCCGAAAGGGCTTCGCCCTCTGTCGCTGGCCTTCATTATGTCAAAATGGGACATAGCAGAGCCGTGTCGGGGTGCCTGGACGTTGTCTTGAAGACATGTGGGAGCATCGTGCGGGGGTGGATCGGACTCAGCAACACACGACGATGCGTTAGGGCGATTCTTGAACACCCGGTTGCCTTTCTGGAGCGCTCCCCGCGCCTACCTGGCGCAACTTACAAGAGAATCTGGCTTCGGGAGCGTGAGTCAGGCGTAAATGTACAAAGGATTCTGGCCTCGAGAGCGCGACTCTGGTTTGATGCGCGAAGGATTCTGGCCTCGGGACCGCGACTTTGGTGACATCAACAGCGGACCCTGGCGTCGTGAGCCGAACCTGGTGCAATTTACTATGGGTTGTGGCCTCGGGAGCGCGAACATGGTGTAATTTACTACGGATTTTGGCTTCGCGAGACTGACGTCGACAGCGCGAATCTGGAGCACTTAGGGTTCTGGCCTCGGGATCGCGAATCTAGTGTAATGTGCAAAGGGTTCTGGGCATGGAAACGCGACTTGGGAATAATTTATGACGGGTTCTGGTCACGGGAACGTGAATCTCGCGTATTGCACGTGTCCCAGACCCACCAAAAATTCACTCAAGGCGCTTCGGGGACGCTGGCCAGGCTGATTTTGGGCCTCCCCTCCTCGCGCAGACTGGAACAATTTACCGTAGAAAGCAGGAACTAGAACCATAACATCATTTGAGACTGAAAGCTGGTTCTTGCGAAGGGAGAAGGGAAGCCTAAGCCGCACAGCCTGGTGGCCCCACAAGGGGGCCGGTGAATTTGACTTGCAGGCTCAAGCCTGTGGAGTGAGGATATTGTGAGGTTTCAGTCCAGGGGGCAATAATATGCTGCTGGCAGCGTCAGGCCAGAGTTTCGTGATCTTTTGCAGGCACAATTTTGCCTTGGGTCAGTTGCTGGCAGTTTCGGACCAGGTGGGTGAGGAGGTGAGGATGTCTTGCTTGCAGTTGTAAGCTAGGGGGGTGAGTGAGGCTATTTTGGTGGCAGGTTTAAGCTAGGAGGTGGGGAATTTCTGGCAGTTTTACTTGCACTGTCTCGAGGTGTACCTGAGTGCTTTCGGGGGGCCGAGGGAGCCGCGGATCTTTAGCTGATTCCTGGTTCGTTTCACCTCGTTCTCATCGTCTCTCTCGTCCTCGTCGTCGCCCTCCTCTCCTCCTCGGGGCCAAGTGCGTCATGCCTCCGCTTCTGTTCGGCTCGTTTCGGTGTGGCAGCGCGCGCTTATTGATGCGCAAATGTTTGGTGTTGATTCTGGGCGGTTGTCGTTGTGGGCGTCTGCTGTTCAAGCCAGATCGGATTTTTGTTATGATTATTGTCCCTTCCCTTGGCCGCGTCGTCGCGTTCTTTCCAATTGCTGCGTTCTCGCACCGTGAAGTTTTTTCAGTGCAGTTCAGGCAGCACCCTATTTGCAAGCTGATTTTCAGGGTGTTGGGCAGTCATGGCGTGGCACAGTGCCTGCGTGGTTTCCTTTTTGGCCAGGGCTTTCCCTCCAAGGGATCGCGGAGCTGGCTGCTGGATGACTTGGGTTGCTACCCGAAGGCATCCCACGTGGCCATCGCTTTGAAAGACGATGGTCCTGGCGTCAGATACGTCGACAAGAGGGGCGAGTTGCACACCGACAAGGTCCCTGTCATCGACAAAGGCGTCCCGCCGGGACGGCCCTTGCAGACAAGCCGCAGCTGGGGGGAACCGCGGTCCTCACCTCCCTGGAGGGCACATCGGCTTCGACGTCCCTCTCGCGAGATCGTCGAGTCGACGGGTTTGGTTTCCCCAGGGGTTGCTCGGCGGCGAGCGAGTGGGGGGAGATGAGAAGGAGAAGGCCTTCTCAGAAGGCTGTCGGACTTCTCAGAAGCCCGCGCGCCTTCTGAGAAATGTTATGTGTCTTCGGGGAAGGCTTTTAGACAACTTCTCAGAAGGCTGGGGGACTTCTGAGCCTTCTGAGAAGGCCTTCTCCTTCTCACTTCCCCCTCTCGCTCGCCGCCAATTTGCGGAACGCAGCTCCTCCGGTTGTGGCCGACAGTGCTGCATGGCGTCCGTTGAGTTTTCGCGCATGACGCGACGTGATTTCCCCTGAACAGGAGCCTCAACCGGGCTGTTGTATTACCCTTGCGCTACCTGACACTTGGAGCTCATTGTTTCCGAACCTTGGCTCTGCCAACGCCGAGACAATGTATCCAGCCTCTTTTTTCTCACGGCTACGTGTGCGAAACTAACTTTGATTACGTTGTCATTTCGTTTGTCGTGGCCGTCGCCTGGGCCACGAGAGACTGATAGGGGCGCTGCTGCCTTGCTCCAAAAAGCTACAATGGACCACGAGAGGGTGATTGATCGATGATTTGCTCACGTGGAGGTTGCTGGTGGGGCATACTCCGTTTCACGCGAGTGTTTGTCCAAGAGGGCAATTTTCGTCGGACCCAGCGGCCCGTGCGGCGAAGTTGGCCAGCTGCGGAACAGCCTAATGACAGCTCTCATCAACTTATCCTATCAGCCGTGTCGTTCAACTGATTTGTATGTGTGCGCAGAGAGAGAGAGAGAGAGAGAGATACAGCCATGCCGTATTTGTACACAAGTACACACAAGCACATATTGCATATCGTTATACATATCTAGATCTAGAAGGTCAAGAAGGAGAAGGGGAGGGATCGAGAAAGCGAGAGAGAGAGAGAGAGAGAGAGACACAGCGAGAGAACAATAGAGCGAGAGAAAGAGAGAGAGAGAGCGAGAGAGGGAGAGATAAGGCGAGACAGAGAGAAATAGAACGAGGGAGAGAGTGGGATGCAGGGAGGGGTAGGAAGAGGGCGGGAGGGGGACAGTCAGTCATCCTCCCGCCATCATCGCGCCTCGTCCTCAAGACCTTTACTGGACTGCCGCTTGGTCTGGTTGTCGAGGCGAGTGGTGAGGAGGGCCGCCGGGAGGACTAGAAACAGCGAACAACACCAGCACAATGTTTCTACTCGTTTCAGTGCCGCCCTTCCTCGGACCTAGTCGCCGCTGTCCTACCCACCATCCTGCACCTTATCCCTACCTTCTCCCCCTAGTCCTCCCTACCCCACTCCTCTCTCCCTCACTCACTCACTCCTCCCCCCCTCACCACTCCCCCCCTCGTCCTCCCTCTCTCCATGTTGTCCTTCTCTTCCCTCCTCTTCCTCCCTCCTCCGTCACCGTCCTCCCGTCCCCCCTCCTCATCTTCCGTTCTCCTCCGTCTTCCTCCCCCTTCCTTCTCCTTCCTCTCTCCTTATCCCTCCCTCCCCCCCTTCCTCCCTCCCTTCTCGTCCTTCGCCGTCGCTCTTCCTCGGACCGCCCCCGCGGCGTTCTGCAGCCGGGCCCGCCGGGCTGGGGCACAGGCTGGGGGCAGGATGTGGAGCGGGAGGAGGAGGGGGAGAGGGATGAGGGTGAGGAGGAGGAGGCGGAGGAGCAGGATGAGGCGGAGGAGGAGGAGGCGGAGGAGGGGGATGGTGATGATGATAACGATGACCACGATGACGGTGACGAGGACGAGGAGGATGATGATGGCGCTGATGATGCTGATGCTGATGATGATGCTGATGATAATGAAGATGATGATGATGCTGATGATGATGATGATGATGATGATGATGATGATGATGATGATGACGTCGGCGATGATGATGCCGATGCTGATGGCGATGCTGCTGTTGACGGTGATGGCGATGGTGGTGATTTTGATGCTGATGACGACGATGATGATTATGATAACGATGGCGATGACGATGGCGATGCCGACGATGATGAATATGCTAACGATGATGATGACCACGGTGATGACGATGATGATGCTGATTATGATGATGGTGATCATCATGATGATGATGCTGGTGATGCTAACGATGATGCTGATACTGATGATGATGGTGATGATGATGGTGATGGTAACAATGAGGATGATGCTGATGATGATGACGATGTTGATGTTGCTGATGATGATGAGGGCGATGGTGATGGTGACGATGATGATGTTGATGTTGATGATGATGATGATGATGCTGATGATTGTGGTGATGATGACCGTGATGGTAATGCGGTTGCTGATGCTGCTGATGATGTTGATGATGATGATGATGCTGACGACGATGACGACGAACACGACGATGGTGATCATGATGATGATGGGGATATGACGAATCTGATGATGCTGACGATGGTGCTGATTCTGATCATGATGTTGAGGTTGACGGTGCTGACGATAACGATGAGGAAGATGACTGTGGTGATGACGATGATGCTCATGATGATGATCGTTGCCATCATGATCATGATCATGACGGAGTTGGTGATGGTGATGATGATGATGATGATTATGACGTTGATGCTGGTGAGACTGATGATACCGATTGTGACAACGATGATGACGATGGTGATAACGATGATGGTGATGATAACGATGTTGCCAGTGATGATGCTGACGATGATGATGTTCACGATGATGATGCTGATGATGTTGATGATTCTGACGATGATGATGATGATGTTGATGATGATGTTTTTGATGATGATGATGATGATGTTGGTGACGTTGATGTTGACCTTGATGTTGATGTTGATGCTGATGACGATGATAATGATGGCGATGGTGATGATGACGATGATGATGTCGATATTGATGTTGATGGTGATCATGATGATGAGGATGATTCTGATGACGATGATGTCGAGGATGACAGTGATGGTACTGCTGCTGCTGCTGATGATGCTGATGATGCTGACGATGACGACGATGACGATGACGATGACGACGGCGAGGACGACGACGATGAGGATGATGATGATGATGAAGATGATGAGGATGGTGAGAATGATGGTGATGATGATGCTGCTTCTGCTGACGATAATGATGATGGCGGTGCTGCTGCTGCTGATCATGATGCTGATGCTGATGGTATGGATGATGATGATGTTTACGATGGTGCTGATGATGATGCTGATGATGATGTTGATGATGATGATGATGATGCTGATGATGATGATGATGATGATGCTGATGATGATGATGATGATGATGATGATGATGATGATGATGATGATGATGATGATGATGATGATGATGATGATGATGATGATGATGATGATGATGATGATGATGATGATGATGATGATGATGATGATGATGATGATGATGATGATGATGATGATGATGATGATGATGATGATGATGATGATGATGATGATGATGATGATGATGATGATGATGATGATGATGATGATGATGATGATGATGATGATGATGATGATGATGATGATGATGATGATGATGATGGCTGATGATGATGATGATGATGATGATGATGATGATGATGATGATGATGAGAGGAGGCGGCGTCACACCCTTCCGCGAGCAGCTGATGAGGAGGAGGGGGAGGACACGGAGGAGTGCCGGGGTATCTTTTGAGTTCGTGGGGCGGATTTTGGGATGGTGGTGGTGGTGGTGCTAGAACGTTCTGTCAGTCTGTCAAGCGGAACTCTGCGGAGGAGGGAGGCCTCGTGCGGGCTCCGTGGCTGGGCCGACTTGCGTCAACTTGCGCTGGAGCCGCTGCAAACGCGCGCGGCCCTCGCCTGCAGGAGGGAGGACGAGGAGAAGCGGGGTTGAGGAGGAGGAGGAGCCAGGGGATTCGAGCATGTGTCACAGCCCCTTTGACAGTGGAGTACATCGAGATAGTAGCCGTCTGCCCAGTTGACTCCACCAGCTCGCTGCACCACGATCTCTCATAGCTCGCCACGTGTTGTCCCCATCCGCTCCATCACCAGGTTGTGCAAACTTGGCACGGCAGTGTGCAGCAGCGTGTGTTTTGCTTTTTTCTCGAGGCGCTAAGGAGGTGATCGTGACGGGACTCAGGGAGAACGTGCCCTACAAGGTAGTTGATCGCTTTTGCTTCGATGCGCCGTTCGACCAGCAATCTTTCCAGGGCTAGAATGGAATTTGGTAGCTTCGCGTAATTCAATGTATCGAGTGTGACAGGCTATATTCTATTCGAATCAGGCCAAGCCGATCTTGCTCCAGCGTTGGTCAGCTTATCAGCATCTGGATGCGACTCTATCTACCCTCTTTCCCTAAACAAGCGTTTCGCCCAATCTGTATGAAAATGTGCCAGCTGGGAATGGCGACCTGCCACACCCCGCTCCTCACGGATTCCATGTGTTTCCTCGGGCATTTGTTCACGTGTTGTTTCAGGGATTCTTTTTCCCAGTTTGCTGTCAGTTTGATTGTACCTTGCCCTTGCCTGCCTTTCGCGTTTTTCTCGCTTGCCCTTCCTGCCTGCCTTTAGCTGGCCTGTCGGTTGCCTCTCTAGCTTGCATTCGCAGATCGCCTTCGTTACTTGCCGTTCGTGCCACCGCTCTTACACTTGCTGTGAGTTTGTTTCGTGGCTTCTCTTCGTATGCGGTATGTCTGTGTCTACACCTATCTATACGTATACATGTTTACTCGGAGCTGTGTCAGTGTTGTGCTATGTGTATGTGATATATATATATATATATATATATATATATATATACATATAACGGCGCACCGGGTCCGGGGGCCCGGGGCCGGGACCTCGACCACAAATGTGCACCCCGGGGGGCCCGGAGGCTCGTCGGGGCTTGCCGGAGGCCTCCCCAGTCAGACAAGACGGCCCAAGAAGCGCCCAAGACGGCCCAAGAAACTTCCAAGAGGCCTCCAAGAGGGTTCCGAGATGCTGAAGATGGCCTCCAGACGTCCAAGGACGCCCCCAAGAGGCCCCAAGAAGCCTCCAACATGCGTCCCAAGAGGGCCCCTAGACGCAAAAATTGGCCCATTCCCTTCGTAAAACGTACATTTTCAACAAAGTTGTCTTTTGGGCTTTCCGACGTTACAGGACGGCCCAAGAGGCGCCCAAGACCGCCCCAAGACGGCCCAAGAAGCTTCCCAGAGGGCCCCAGGACAGCCCAAGAGGGCCCCAAGACGGCCCAAGAGGCGCCCAAGATGGCCCAAGAGGGCCCCAAGACGGGCCCAAGAGGGGGCCCAGAGGGGGACCACGAACCGCAAGCTCGAGCCTTCCGCCCCAAGAGGCCGCCAGGAGGCCCCCAGGAGGCCCCTCAAGAGGCCCCAGGAGACCCCAGACGTCCAAGGACGCCCCCAAGAGGCTCCAAGAAGCCTCCAACATGCGTCCCAAGAGGGCCCCTAGACGCAAGAATTGGCCCATTCCCTTCGTAAAACGCGACATTTTTTTAACATTATCCCGGCAAAGCAACCTAACAGCGATGTGTAGAAGCATATCTGAAAGCATTCCCCTTAAGATTCAGATGAAAATCCAGTTGTCGAATTCTGCTGTTCTCGCAGTCGTAGTCGCATTCGCGATGACAGTCGCAGCGGCAACGGCAGTCGCAGTCACAGCCTCAGCCTCAGCCTGCCTCCTCCTCCTCCTCCTTCCTCCTCTTTCTCCTCCTCTCCTCCCTCCTCCTCCTCTCCTCCTGCTCGTCCTCGTCCTCGTTCTCCTCCTCCTCCTCTTGCTCCTCCTCCTCCTCCCTCCTCTCCTCCTCCTCCTCCTGGTGGTCCTCGTTCTCCTCCTCCTGGTGCTCTCCCCCCCCTCCTCCTCCTCGTCCTCCTCCTCCTCCTCCTCCTCTCCTCCTCCTCCTCTTCCTCCTCCTCCCTCCTCCTCCCTCCTCCTCCCCCTCCCCCTCCTCCTCCTCCTCTTCCTGGTCGTCCTCGTTCTCGTCCTCCTCGTCTTGCTCGTCCTCCTCCTCCTGGTGTTCTCTCCTCCTCCTCCTCCTCCTCCTCCTCCTCCTCCTCCTGGTGGTCCTCGTTCTCCTCCTCCTGGTACTCTCCCCCCCCCTCCTCCTCCTCCTCCTCGTCCTCGTCCTCCTCCTCCTCCTCCTCCTCTCCTCCTCCTCCTCCTCCTCCTCCTCCTCCTCCTCCTCCTCCTGGTACTCCTCCCCCTCCCCTCCTCCTCCTCCTCCTCCTCCTCCTCTTCCTGGTCGTCCTCCTCCTCCTGGTCGTCCTCCTCCTCCTGCTCGTCCTCCTCCTCCTCCTGCTCGTCCTTCTTCTCCTGCTCCTCCTGCTCCTCGTCCTGCTCCTGCTCGTCCTCGTCCTCCTGGTCTTGCTCGTCCTCCTCCTCGTCGTGCTCTTGCCCCTGCTGAAAATGTGGCCCAGGAATCGGAGTTCTGGGAAGTCGAAAAGCACGAAGTTGCCTACAGTTCGCTACGGGCATTCAAAATGTGGCCCGGGAATGGAGTTCTGGGAACTCGAAGAGCACGAAGTGGCCTACAGTTGGCTCCGGGCATTCAAAATGTGGCCCAGGAATGGAGTTCTGGGAACTCGAAGAGCACGAAGTGGCCTACAGTTGGCTCCGGGCATTCAAAATGTGGCCCGGGAATGGAGTTCTGGGAACTCGAAGAGCACGAAGTGGCCTACAGTTGGCTCCGGGCATTCAAAATGTGGCCCGGGAATGGAGTTCTGGGAAATCGAAGAGCACGAAGTGGCCTACAGTTGGCTCCGGGCATCCAAAATGTGGCCCGGGAATGGAGTTCTGGGAAGTCGAAGAGCACGAAGTGTGTGACTGTTGCATCCGGCCCTCCAGAATGTGGCCCGGGAATGGCGTTCTGGGATGTCGAAGAGCACGAAGTGTGTGACTGTTGCATCCGGTTATTCTAAATGTGGCCCGGGAATGGCGTTCTGGGATCTCGAAGAGCACTTTGTGTGTGACTGTTGCATCCGGGTATTCAGAATGTGGCCTGGGAATGGAGTTCTGGGAAGTCGAAGAGCACGAAGTGTGTGACTGTTGGTGAAAAACGAGCCCGGCACCCTGCCGCCCGGCAACTCCCCAACACCTGCCCGGACCCCCCTGTGGAGTGATCTGTGAGCTCTTTTGAGTCAACTAGAAACCTATCAGTCTTCGCTGTTAGGTAAAAAGTCGCCTTTTGGGCTTTCCGACGTTACAGGACGGCCCAAGAGGCGCCCAAGACCGCCCCAAGACGGCCCAAGAAGCTTCAAGAGGGCCCCAGGACAGCCCAAGAGGGCCCCAAGACGGCCCAAGAGGCGCCCAAGATGGCCCAAGAGGGCCCCAAGACGGGCCCAAGAGGGGGCCCAGAGGGGGACCACGAACCGCAAGCTCGAGCCTTCCGCCCCAAGAGGCCGCCAGGAGGCCCCCAGGAGGCCCCTCAAGAGGCCCCAGGAGACCCCAGACGTCCAAGGACGCCCCCAAGAGGCCCCAAGAAGCCTCCAACATGCGTCCCAAGAGGGCCCCTAGACGCAAAATTGGCCCATTCCCTTCGTAAAACGTACATTTTCAACAAAGTCGCCTTTTGGGCTTTCCGACGTTACAGGACGGCCCAAGAGGCGCCCAAGACCGCCCCAAGACGGCCCAAGAAGCTTCCAAGAGGGCCCCAGGACAGCCCAAGAGGGCCCCAAGACGGCCCAAGAGGCGCCCAAGATGGCCCAAGAGGGCCCCAAGACGGGCCCAAGAGGGGGCCCAGAGGGGGACCACGAACCGCAAGCTCGAGCCTTCCGCCCCAAGAGGCCGCCAGGAGGCCCCAAGGAGGCCCCTCAAGAGGCCCCAGGAGACCCCCAAGAGGCCCAAAGGAGGCCCCGAGAAGCCCCAAATCGGCCCCCAAAATGCTTCGAACCTGCTTCCAGGAGGCCCCCGACAGGTTCAGAGGCTCCCGAGAAGCTACGTCAAACTCCCAGCGAGCGGCCGGACGAGGCCCCCCACAAAATCACAAGAGGGTTCCAGTATTTGTATCCTTCAGCGCTCTCTGGCCTTCTTCCCCCTGCCCCCTTCCCTGCGACTTTCGTTGACTCAAGCCCGCCTCCTAGCTAGAACCTAAGCGCGCGCGAAGCGCGCGCGTGGTTCTAGTATATATATGCATATGCATGCATGCATGTATGCATGCATGCATGCATGCATGCATGCATGCATGTATGTATGTATGTATATGTATGTATGTATGTATGTATGTATGTATGTATGTATGTATGTATGTATGTATGTATGTATGTATGTATGTATGTATGTATGTATGTATGTATGTATGTATGTATGTGTATGTATATATATATAGGTATACTTGTATATAAACATACATATAGATATACATATAGACTTAAGAAAGAGCGTGTTCTACCGCTGCTGGCGGAAACCGGGGGGGTCACTTCCGGTTCGACCCCCCCCCCTCTCCGGAAAACCGGGGGGGGGGGTCACTACCGGTTCGAACCCCTCCCCCCCCCCAGTCCATCATGAAAAGGGGGGGGGGTCACTACCGGTTTGACCCCCCCCCCATCCCTTCCGGGAAACGGGGGGGCGTCACTACCGGTCCGAACCCCCCTCCTCGAAAACCGGGTGGGGGGTCACTACCAGTTCGAACCCCCCCGGGGGCCCCCCCTTCGCCGCCGGGCCGGGGAGAGTGGGGACATTGACACACTGCTGGGGGCACTGGTGGGGACAGCGGTGACAATGGTGGGGACAGTGGGGACAGTGGGACAGTGGTGGGGACGGTGGTGGACAATGGTGGGGACAATGGGGACAGTGGGACAGTGGTGGGGACGGTGGTGGTGGGGACAGTGGTGTGGGGACAGTGGGAATGTGGTGGAAACAGTGGGACAGTGGAGGTTACAGTGGTGGTGGGGACAGTGGTGAGGGCGGTGGCGAGGACGGAGGTGGGACAATGGGACAGAGGTACAGTGGGGACAGTGGTGGGGACAGCGGGGACAGTGGTGGGAACAGTGGGACAGCTCAGTGGGACAGCGGAGGAGACAGTGGGACAGTGGGGACAGTGGGGACAGTCGAGCAGTGGTTGGGGCCGTGGAGGAAGTGGGGGAGAGTGGATCCGTGGTGGGAACAGTGGTGGGGACAGTGGGGACAGTGTGACAGTGGTTGGGGCACTGGTGGGGACAGTAGGGACGGTGGTGGAACCAATGGGGACAGTGGTGGTGAGGACAGTGGTGCTGGAGACAGCAGTGGGGGATGTGGTGCGGAAGGGATTGGGAGTCGTTTGCTGGCGGTGAGCGTGGGGGGGGGAGGGGTTCGAACCGGTAGTGGCCCCCCCCGGTTTTCGAGGAAGGGGGGGGGAAGATCGAACCGGTAGTGCCCCCCGGTTTTCCGGAGGGGAAGGGGGGGAGGGGGGGGCTCGAACCGGTAGTGACCCCCCCCGGTTTTCCAGAGGGGGGCTTGGATGGCCGCGGCGTTTGCTAAGTATGTACCATTTTTACCACGCTAAGTTAAGTATTAGAACTTAGTAAGCGGACTTAGGTAAGTACTTAGTAAGTGCTTACTCAGTGGCCCACTTAGTAAGGACGCACTAAGTATTTAGCTCTCCAATTAGCAGTAGTTAGCGAAGTACTTAGCAAACTTACCTAACCACTTATAACCACTTGTAACCAGTTAGCTAAGTCGGCTATAAATAACTTAGGGATTGCTGGGCGTTTGAGTTTCAAGGGCTTTGCACAGGGATACAAAGTAGGGCCCCCTTGAAAAAGAGCCCCATCTGTTCGTTGAGCGCTGCAGCGCTACATAGTTAGCACCTTCGATCTGGAGTCGTTGTCCTGGGTTCTTGCTTTTGCATATCAGCAGCGCTGCAGCGCTGCCTTCTGATTCAAATGAATACGAAGCGCTGCAGCGCTGCATTTCGCAGTTTGTCGCACGTTTTCTAGTTGCGCGTTGATGGGATCCTCATTATCGTCTAGCTCCGACGCAGAAGAACTTGAATGCACATGTCATTGCGTTATTGTTGCATGCGTTGTATTTGACGGCTCGCATTGCGCGCCGCAGCGTTGTTCCACATTTGATGGCACGTATGTTTTTTTGGCGCTGCAGCGCAAAACATGTTTGCATCGCAATTTCGACTTGCGCTGCATCGCGATGCGCGTTCGTGTCTTGTAAGCCTTGGGCTGCAGCACATATCGGCAGTTGCGCTCGCAATTGGCCATGCCCTCCAAGTCGATATTCACGAACGTCGCGCGCAATCAGCTTGTCTCCAGCTGCGGCCTCGCGCCGCATCTGCAGGCCGCGCCGTCGGGTTCGCGCGTCGCTGTCGGCGCCGTCGCGCTGACGATGGCGCTTCAGGCGCGCCGGGGGGAGAACATCTTGCAGTGCATTGCAGATATCAGTGCCTCGGGGAGGTTGGCATCGGGGCGGGGCCACCTGAAGGGGCTTCTGCTGGCGGGGGGGCTAGCGCATGCGCAGCAGGCCGCGCCCGTCCAGAAGGGCATCAACATTGAGAACCGCAGCGGTTCGTTAGTGAGCCTGCGCGGGCTCGGAATTTAGGCGCGAAGACGTGCGCCCAGGGCTTCGTCTTGGCCAAGACGGCAGGGGCCGCGGCCTTCGAGGCCCCGCCCGAAGGGCCGCAGTGGCAAGAGACCACGCTGGCGTGGCCAGCGTGAAAGGCCTCAAGGACTTCGCGAAGAGGACGTTGAGCGCCGACGTCGGGGAGGCGGCCCACGAGACCGAGATCATCCGATCAGGCTGCAGCCTGTCTCCGCGGCGCATACATGTAGTAAGGATCAGGATGGCGCATGGGGAGGGCGACGATTGGGGGGGCGTGGAGGAGGGGGTCAATGAGGACAGGGATCTAAACATGATAAGAGGAGTTACCGTGCTGCAGCACGTGATCGGCTCGGCGCTTGCTGCGGGCAGGAGCGCGGATGCCCTTGACACGCAGCCTCGCCGCGTGTTCCAGCGGGCCCGATTGGCGCGGCATCGCCAACCAGGCGGGCCACGCGAACCCACCTTGCAAGGCTTGGGTCGCCGACCTGTGCAAGTTTGTTGAGATCGGGCCGCAAAACGGAGAACTTCTCCGTGAACTAGATGAGGCCCTCAAGACCTTCACGAACGTGGGCGTCTCGGGGCAGTCTTTGATCTGCGGCTCCGAGTTCTGGCGCAAGTCGAGTGCGCTCAAGTGGGGAAGCCCGGGGGGTCGTGCCCGTGCGCCGCGGCGGCGATCGTGGAGGCTAGTTCCTCAGGCGAGCAAGTGGTGGGCAGCATGTGCAGAACCACCCATTCGCCTGTCGGCGCTTCTTGCCCCCTGCATGCGCTGCAGCGTATGGGCCATTGTTGTGCATTGCGCTGCGTTTTGAGAATTGCATGCCCATCCTCTCCCTTCGTTACAATGCTAACCCTGCTCCCGAAAGCAATCGCTGAAGCGATGGGCGGATCAAGCTGAGCGAGATCACCCTCGTCGCGAATCCTGCCCGGAGGGCGGATGCGGCGGCGGCCCCACAACCTCGTGGTCGACGCAAGGTCGCTCGCGAAGCGGTTGGATATCGGGGCGGGGCAGGGCTTCTTGTGCACCGCAAAGTTGGATGTCCGCTGTGCCATGTACCTAGCGAAAAAGCGAGTGTCGGGAGACCGCAGCTACGCGCGCGTAGCAGATATCGCGCAGGTATGTTCTCACGCTTCATTCTGTATTGTTCTATGTTTCTTTTCTCCGTTTATCACTTCATCACATCGCCGCAGCGATCCTCCCGAGAGAGGTGTTCATCGAGGAACTTGGGGAGCCAGCCCAGTTGCAGATGAAGACATTGGGGGCCGAGTGCGGCAAGGTGGCGCCGACCGACAGCCAGGCGGGCGGCGGCGCGTCGCCCGCGGGCAACGACGCAGGCGCGACGCCCGTGGTGGCGGCGTCGTCGGCCGCCGAGCTGAAGAGCAACATCTTCCGCATGCGGCGTGCAGGGTTCGACGTTGGGAAGCGCGTCGTCCAGAGGAAATGCGTGGCTGACGTCTTCTAGGTGCTCTCCATCCCGGAGGATGGGGTCACCGCCCAGCAGCAGCTGCACGGCGACATTGCGCGGTTGCAGCCGCCCCGCCGCCCAGGGGAACAGGGGGGGTCATGGGGCCCAGGGGTGGTTGCGATGGCGGTGTGGGTGATGGTGATGTCATGGGTGGAGGTGGTGGCGACGACACTGTAAAGCACTGAAGTTACAAGTGCTGGGTTGCTCGGTGCGCTGCAGCGCGCTTAAGAACAGGACGCCGAGCGGGCGGATTGCAGTAGACAGCTTGCCCGGGAAATGCAAGGTCGCCTCCAGGCCGCAGGAGCAGGTGCCGTTCGCGAAGGGGCGCCTGCCGCCAGCCCATGAGGGCTGGGCGATGGATACGTTCAAGGGGGCACGCAACATGGCGTTGCGGCTCCAGGCGCAGAAGCACCAGGCGAACATGCTGCACTTGAAGACCGTGCAGGACCCGCCAGCCGCGCGCTGCAAACGCGGGTTCAAGGCTGGAGATCTCGTCAGACATGTGCCTCTGCAGTCGCCTGCGCCCCCCCCCCGTCCCGCCCGCGACATCGCGCTGCAGCGCTGCGCTGATCAGACTTTAACAGGGATTTCCAGGCACGTCACGCCGCAGTGACGAGGACACCGGCGATGCCGACTGCGCGCCATGCGGCTCCACAGCGGGGGTCGTCGCATCTCGGCCGCGTCTACAAGGGTGAACACAGGCTGCTCTGCAGAGAGCATCTCGCTGGGGAGAGTTGGCAACTACGGGTTCTTCGTGAGCCCCCAGTTCGCGGGGCCCCATGTCGTCGCCCCACGCGTCCGCGACGCACTCGTTTCGCCCTTCAGGGTGGTGGCGCGGGGCGAGGGCCCCCGCGTGGAGCCCGAGACGGAGGTCGAGGTGTTCGGCGGGGGTACATGCCAGTTTCAGGCGGCGGTGCCACAGATGGTCAACGCCGTGGCGTTGGCCAAGGGTGACTTCCTGGTGGTGGAGCCATGGCCGCGGCTGCAGCCGTGGCCAGCCAAGAAGCCCAGGGCGGCCTGAGCATGCGAGATTTCTGCGTGTACGAGCGCGCGGAGGAGGACGATGCGGATGGAGGGATGGGGGGGGGGGAGGGGGGGGGGGGAGGAGGCAAGAGGCAGGGTAAGACTTGGGAGGAGGGTGATGACGGGGATGAGGTGGGTGGCGTGCATCAGGGGGATGGGGCGGCGAGCGCGCGCGGCGCCGAGCCATCTTTAGAGGCCGCCAATTGTTGAACACCGTGTCTGGGCGGATGTGCTGTTTGATGTCCGCCGTGGCGCTGCAGCGCGCGGAGTGGTTCATTGCGCTCGCGTCGTCGTTGCAGCGACTGTTGAATATGCTATGTGGCCAGCCCTTCCCACATGTACGCCGCTGCCGCGGCTCAGGATTGTTGCGCATGTTTGCGTTGTCGTTGCTCTTCCTTGCTCGCCAGTGGTATCTTTGACATGCGCTGCAGCGCGCCACGTCATGCGCTGCTCCTCCGCGTGCATGAACCGCAGCCACGCGCATCAGCATTCCATTGCAGCCACGTTGGCGCTGCAGCTCGATCGGGCGCGGGCTGCAGCCTCAGCGCGCGCGATGACGACGATCAATCGCAATGTCGCCACATTGCGCGACGCGGCGACGGGCGCGTCAACACCGACGTGATCGATGGCCGTGGGCGTGCCATTGTGTGCAGCGAAACCCTCAGCGTGTGGGTGTGCGGCCGAGCTAAGGCTCTGCACAGCGCCGCCTTCCTCGGTTGGCTGAAGCAGCAGCGCGCCGCCGCGGCGCCGGCGTCGTCGGCGTTATTCGCCGCGGCGCCGCGCCGCCCGACCACGCGGTCGGGCCGCGCGAGTCGCAGGGCTCCAGAGGCGAGCGACCACAGCTCCTTTAAGAAATTGGAGCTGCCGCCTGTCGGCGATGCGCGCGCCGCGACGCTCGAACTTTTCGCCCCTCCACCTTCGAGCTGCCGCTCGAAGCTGCAGGTCGCCCTCCACGACCAGGGCGTGGAGCGCATCAAGACCGAGCTGCGCGCGGGGGTCGATGATGCGACGTGGCCGCTGAAGCGGCCGCGGCGGCGCGCTCTTGCATGTCCCGATGGGGCTCGCACCTACTGGCCGGAGAGGATGCAGGCGTGGCGGGCCGCGCGCGCCGCGGCGGATGGCGGCGGGGCCAGGACGTCGCTTTCCCGCGTGATGTCGACCGAGGAGGTCGCGCGGGAGCACGCCGTGAAGTGGTGCAATGCTGACGAGGGCGACGTGGGTAACGCCAGCGACGAGGAGGGTGCATCGGAGGCGGAGGGCGCAGAGGAGGCCAGGGGGGAGTGCGCGTCGGAGTGAGTTGCGGCGCGCGGCCGGCAGCGCGGGGCGCGTGATTGCGGTCGACCGCGTCGCCGTGGGGCGCGCGATCGCGGTCGGCAGTGCGATTGAGAAGGGCAGAGGGCGCAGGGGGGGGGGAGGTGAGGAGGACGAGGGCGAGGGCGAGGACAAGGAGGAGAAGGAGGAGGATTGGGATAATCTTGATGCAATGCTGGCGAGGGTTACGGGGGGGGGAGAGGGGGGGGGAGGACGGGGGGGGGGGGGCTCGCAGTTGTTGGTGTCATTGCGCATCTTTGCTGTTGCATATGGCTTATCTGTGTTTGCGTGCTGCGACGCGACGACGCTGCGACCAAGTGCGTACCTCGTGCGTCGTATATGCTCTGCCGCCGTCGATGTGCGATCTCACGGCGCTGCAGCGCTGGGTTATTCTGCGTATGATTGGCGCGCTGCTATCATATGTTTGCATCGCGCTGCAGCGCAGGTGTGCATTATGGTTGCAGCCCGCATGTGCGTTTTATAGGTTTGTTTCGTTCTGTGCTGGGCACCAGGTATTCACTGTGGTCATCGGTGCTTGCGCTGCGTGGCCATGCATGGTGCACCATGGTGCATGGTGGATCTAGGTTCGCACTCTTTGATGCTCACATCATACATTGGTCGGCAAACATGGCTTCGATTGCGCCGCCATGGCGGTTGCCGCAGGAACCGGCGCCGCCTCCGAAGGTGTCGCGGCCCGCTGCAGCGGCTGCTCCGCCGCCTCCTCCTCCTCCGAAGTCATCGCGGCCAGCGGCAGCTGCCGATCTGCCACCTCCTCCGCCGCCTCCTCACTCGTCGCGGCCAGGTGCAGCGGCTGCTCCGCGGAAGCGTGCTCAACACACAGGGATGTGGAAGGTAGCGTTCGATCTCATCGCAGACGCGATCAGGAAGGAGCAGTCGGAGAGTGCGCGGGCGCTGGCGGTGGAGTATTTCGTGCAGCCCAAGAGGCGGCCGCGAACTGAGTGGCTTTAGGCTCTGCAGCGCGTGCGCGGCAACTGGGAGTGCTACAGCACTTGCTCATCGCGCCGCATCCATTGGCGCAGTGGGCCGACGACGGCCGAGCGACGGCGGCGACGCCGACGGAGACGAGGACGACACTGTTGGATACGACGCAATGATCGCTAATTTTCCACCCTCCGACACCGTTGGTTGTGGATCGCTCGTCGTCGCGCTACCCGCATGCTTCTTGAATGTCGCTCGCCCTCGCAGATTTCGGCCTATACTCCCACTTTCCCAAGTTCCCACCGCTCGCTTCGCAGGCGCCTGTTAGCGGTGGGCCATGCAAGTGTTGACAGCACTTCGGAGGAAGGGTTGCGGTGTGTGTGCGTGTGTGTGTGTGTGTGTGTGTGTGCGTGTGTGCGTGTGTGCGTGTGTGCGTGTGTGTGTGTGTGTGTGTGTGTGTGTGGTTGTGTGTGTGTGTGTGTGGGTGGTGTTTGTGTGCGTGGGCGTGCGTGCGTGCGTGAGTGCGTGCGTGCGTGTGTGTGTGTGTTGTTGTGGTGTGTGTGTGTTGCGTTGTGTGGTGTTGGCGGTGTTGGTGGGCGGGGGCGGGGCGGGCGGGGCGGGGGGGGGGGCATGGCGCGCGCAGTCGTCGGGAAGCGCGGGGCGAGAGGAAGGGGAAAGGGAGGGCGATTGGTTGTGTGGCGTGTGTGTGTGTGTGTGTGTGTGTGTGTGTGTGTGTGTGTGTGTGGTGTGTGTGCGTGTGTGCGTGTGTGAGTGTGTGGAGTGTGTGTGTGTGTGTGTTGTGTGTGTGTGTGTGGGTGCGCAGTGTGTGTGGGTGTGTGTGTGTGTGTGTTGTGTGTGTGTGTGCTGTGTGTGTATGTGTGGTGTGTGTGTGTGTGTGTGTGTGTGTGTGTGTGTGTGTGTGTGTGTGCGTGGGGGGGGGGGGGGGGGTGGGGAGTGCGGGGTGGGCGGGTGGGGGGGTGGAAAGGGGGGGGGGGGGGGGGGGGGGGGCGGGTTGGGGCGCATGGGGGGGGGGGGGGGGGGGGGGGGGGGGAGATGTGGCTCGCGTGGGTGGCGCGCGTGCGTGCGCGCGCGCGGGGGGGGGGGGGGGCGCCAGGAGGGTTGCCAAAGGGGGGGGGGGGGGGGGGCGCAGTGGGGTTGGCGGCGCGTGTGTTGGGGGGGGGGGGGGGGGGGCGGGACAGATGGGGGGGCCGCGGCAGTCGTTAGCACGCGGCGGCTGGATGGAGGCGACCTTATTTCGGGCAGCACATGTTTGCGAAAAGGGTGCAGGGGGGGGCAAGGATGGAGGCGGCCGAATGTGCCCGGGTCAGCCGAATGGTTGGCAGGGGTTCGTCGTCGTCAGCGTCGTCGCCGTCGTAGTCGTCGTCGGCGCCGCCGCTGTTTTGGCATCGAGGGTTGTAGTTGCAGCTGCGATTCACCGCGTCATCGCGCGCTGCAGCAGCGCAATGACGCAGGGCAACCCCGAGGACGAGATGGAGTTTCAGGCTGGCGAGGGCGCGGTCCAGCAGCAGGGTGGGCTCGAGCCCGCGCCGCCACCAGGCCCCCTCCAGGCTGGGCGTCGCGCCCGCCCTCCGCCCCGCCGCGTCGCCCGCGCCCGGCGAGAGCCGCCCCTTGCGCCTTGCCAGCGAGCAAGAGCAATGGGGGCGGGCAAACGGGGCGACGGGCGCGTCCGCAGAGGAGGCTGGTTCAACGGGGCGCGGACCCTCTGCGAGCTGATCCTAGCTAACAAGCGTGCTGGCGGAGGTGTGGTGCGCGGGCGAGGAGGAGGTCTGGTCTCGTGGCGGTGCGTCGATCTCGGCTGCGGCGCCGTCGCCGTCGCGTTCCTCGCCCCGGCGGCCGCGCCTCGGGTGGCCTGGCCCGCCCTGCCCTGAGCGAGGGCTGGGCCGCAATGAGGGGGCGCGCTGCAGCGCCGCGCGCGGCGAGCGCCGCGCGATTTGGGTGGGCGGCGGGAAGGGGTAAATGGATGCAGGTAGACAGGGGGGAGATGGGGGCTGATTGGGGTGAGAAGGATGAGGGGGCACAGGAGGAGGGGGCGTCGCGGCACCTTGAACCGAAGAGGCTTCACTCTCTCTCTCTCTCTTTCTTTCCCTTCTCTCTCTATCTCTCTCTCTCTTTCTCTCTCTCTCTCTCCTCTATCACAGTTTTCTTTTTTATAAACAATAATAATGGTAAAAAAAACAGCGGGGTGATGATGATGATGATGATGCTGATGATGATGACGAGAGGAGGAGGAGGAGGAGGAGGAGGAGGAGGAGGAGGAGGAGCTGAGGAGGAGGAGGAGGGGGGGCGAGAGGAGGGGGGGGAGGAGAAGGAGGATGGGGGGGGGTCGGAGGGCGGAGGGGGAGATGGGGGGGGAATCCATCTTTTCCTTCAGGACGAAAGAGGAGCGGTTTACCTCCCCTCCCCTGTCCACCAGGAAGGAGGAGGGGCGCTCGTCGCTCCGCTTCCCAGAGGGAGGATGGGGGGGGAAGAGGGCTAGCTACCAGAGCGCGAAAAACAGGAAGGATGAGGGGGAAATGCCCCCCCCCCCCCCCCCCAACTTCCCCTTCCTTTTCAGGAAGAGGGGGGAAGGGGGGTGGGGGGTGGCGTGGGGGGGCGGAGAGGATCGGAGTTACCCTTCTCCACAGCAGGGAGGAGGAGGAGGCGGCGCGCCCTTCCTCACTTTGACCTTCAGGACAGCGGGGGAGGCGGGGGGTCTTTCCTTTTCCTCGGAAGGAGGGGGGGGGGGGGGGATGGGCTTCTTCCCTCTCTCTAAGGGGGGGGGGGGGGTGCGCGAAGGGGGGGGGGGGGCTCCTGCCCATTTCCATCAGAAGGGGGAGGGGTAGGGAGGAGTAGCAGGGCCACCTCTGCTTGTTTGTGGTCTCAGGAAAGGAGGCCGAGATGCGGCTCTTTCCGCCCCTTTCCCTCGGGGGAAGGGGGGGGGCGGGGGGGGGGGGGGGGGGGGGGGGGCGGGCGGGGGGGGTCTGCCCCCGCCCCTTGCCTTCGGGATGGAAGAGGTGTAGGAGTAGATGGAGGGGGAGGAGGAGGAGGAGGAGGAGGAGGAGGAGGAGGAGGAGGTTCTCTCCCCTTCCCCCCGATGGAAAGGAGGATGAGTTCTGGCGCAGCAAAAGAGAAACGAGAAAGAGAATGCGAGAGAGAGGGGGGGGGGGGAGAGAGAGAGAGAGAGAGAGAGAGAGAGAGAGAAAGAGAGATTATCCCAGTGCGACCCTACCTAGGAGTTGGAACCCCTAGGAAAGCAACATTAGTAGTAACAGTAATGCTAAGCTAAAGCTAAGCTAAAGCTAAGGTAAAGCTAAGCTAAAGCTAAGCCACAGCTAAGCTAAAGCTAAGCTAAAGCTAAGCTAAAGCTAAGCCACAGCTAAGCTAAAACTAAGCTAAAGCTAAGCTAAAGCTAAGCTAAATCTGAGTTACTTCTAGCTAAGGATAAGCTAAAGCTAAGCTGAAGCTAAGCAAAAGCTAAGCTACATCTCAGCTAAAGCTAAGCTACAGCTAAGCTCAAGCTAAGCTTTAGCTAAGCTAAAGCTAAGCTAAAGCTAAGCTAAGCGCTAAGCGAAACGCTAAGCGAAACGCTAAGCTAAAGCTAAGCTACAGCTAAGCTGAAGCTAAGCTAAAGCTAAGCTAAAACTAAAACTAAAGCTACAGCTAAAGCTCCCAGGAGACTGGGGGGAACCGCTCCCAGGGGACTGGGGGAACCGCCTGGGGCGCTTTCCACTGCCCGGCCCCTTCGAGCTAAGAGAGTAAGAACCCTTCTAGGCAGAACCTAGGTAGGGAAAGAGAGAGAGTGAGAGAGAGAGAGAGGGAGAGAGAGAGAGAGAGAGGGAGAGAGAGAGAGAGAGAGAGCCAGGGAAACACATAGATAACGCGAAAGAGACATGTGATTTGACTCGGCGTCGGCAGTTCAGTGTGGAGCGTGCGCGGGGTGGGGTGGGGCGGGGGTGGGGCGGGGGGCGGGTGGGCGTGGCGGTGGCGGGTAGGGGGGGGGGGGGGGCGCCTGAGTCGCTCGCGCTTTCTTTGACTAAGCGCGCGGGCATCTGAAAAGCACGCGCGTGAAAATGTTGCTACGCATGGTAAATGGCCAATCAGGTGAGGAGATGGGCGCGTGCGTGGACGCGCGCATATGCTTTTAGATTGATATCTGCATACCTACGCATATGCACTACGCGAGGACGCGTTACGTTTTAAATCAATCGTTTAGAGGATGACGTTGACAAAAAAAGGTGGCGACGCGCGCGCCCGGTTTTTGTTCGAAAGCAGCAGCATCGGCGCCAGTATCGGAGGCTTCGAGGTCGACGCCAGCATCAGCATCGAGGGAAGATGATCCTGATTTCGGTGATGGCGACAGTATTCGGGTTTGCAAGGTGGCCGAAATTTCTTTATAAACGCACAAATCTGCGATCCGCTTCCCCCGGTTGCAGCAGACCCAGGTGGTGGTGTTGGTGCCCGTGTCCAAGCCTCCGACGGCGCCAGTATTCCAGGTCAACCGCGGAGGCGTCGCGCTTCGCGCGTCGTGGTCTGGACTGAAGAGCTGCCCTTTTCCCGGGGGGGGGGGCGTGAAGGCGAGAGAACGCGGACATAGCCGCGCGTCGCGCACTGCGGGACGCGGCGCGCGCGCAAAATTTGGTTTACGTCGGGACTGTCCCTCTACAGGAGGAATGTTCAAGAATAGTTCAATAAACGTCAGGGGATTTTTCTGGTATCGTTTGACGATTTCGGGGTATTTGTGTAGGGGGATACGCCCGGCCAAAATTAGGCGGCCGAGGTTCGAGTAGGGGATCGATCTGCAGAGTTGGTTTACCCCGATATTATATATATACACATATATTCATATATATATAAATGTGTCAATTCAGGTATGCGAGAAGTGCATCGGATTCTCAGCATATCTCGGAGCACTACAGCATCCCACGCATTTCTCTTAGATTCGGCTGACAACTCCGATTCCCTACTCCATAGGTGTCTTGGAGCCGGCTGGGGGGTCGAGGCGGCCCGGCACCGGTTCTGGGACGGCTGGGCGCGGTTCTCGAGGCTGGTCGGGAGGGGGGGTTCGAGACCGATTTTGAGCGGATTTTCCTTAGGGTTTGACACCAACACCAATATCGGCGGTGTGCTTCCACCGAGGGAAGATGCTCCCAATCTCGGTGATGGCGGTGGTATTCGGGCTTTTAGGTGGCCGACGTCTAACCACCAACACCGAAATCTAGGATCATGTTTTCCCAGTAGAGGCAATCCCGTGTGGTGGTGTTGGTGACCATTTCGAGGCCTCCAAGATTTCCCTTCGAAAGGTCCTGACAGGTCTACGCCGGCCTGATCGGGTTTATTACGGGCTTCATTTTGACTCAACCCGGCTCAAGTAGCCCCCCGATCGGGATTGACATTCTCGTTCCCGAGGAGGCCTCCCAGGAGTGAGTTGGCTCTCCACAGGCCATCTCGGGACCTTCCACCCGCCCCGCCCTGCTTGGGTGTGTTGCGTCTGGGCTCTCGCGTGGGGGTTACCGTCCAGGCTCCTCCTCTGCCTCGGCAGTGGCTCCGAGGGCCTCGGCTCGGGCACAGAGGGGCAGCGGCCCCTAGAGGCGTTGGCCCGCGGTCGGAGCTCGACGAGAGCCCGAGCCCGTGGCTTTGATTGCCCCTCACGTGTTCCCAGCCTCTCGCTCGACGCCCTCTGGAGATGCCGTCTCGCTCTCTCCGTGAGTCTCCGTGCCCTGCAGCAAGCGTGGGTCCTCCCAGATGTCCCGACTGGGACCACCGCGGAGCCCGTGGGCCTCCCTTCGGGGGGGGGGGGCCCACGACCGCTTCGTTCAGGATCGCGGTCACGCCATGCGATCCAGGCTCTGCTGGCGGGGACGACAGATCGAACGGGTCCATCCCCTCCAGGTCCAGATGGCAGTGCAGAGCGACGTGGGCTGGAGCAAGTATTCTCCTTTTTGCCCGCCGGACAAGATCGCAAAGCCGATCCAGCTGGACCCTCCCGTTCTGGAGGTGGTGCACGGAGACAGGATCCAGGCTTCGGGGAGGGAGCAAGTAGTAGTCAACGTGCGCACTCGACTCAACTGCCCCATCGGCCATCGAACCCTTACTTCGTCCGCCGTAGCATGATGAAGGCTTTTTTGAGGAGACCGGTCAGGGCGCGAGCTTTTGCGGGAATTCGTTTCAGGTGTGCTGTGTTTTTCCAAGTGGTTCTTGCAGCGCCCTGTGACTGGGGCACTGTTGAACGAGGAGCTCGACCCACCCAAATACGCACATCGAGGCAGCCTTTGCATGCAGCCACAATCAGGAGCGGGGATGGGTCACGAAGGCGCTCTCAGAAAGGCTGGCAGGAGAGGCCCATCACCCTGTTCCTGGTGCGCGGCGCCAGAGGCATCTCGGACGGGTGTGGGGACGGGGGTCCAGCGCCGACCTAGGAAATCCGTTCCCTTTCCCGATACGTGTATGGAGTCTTCTTCTGGTGAGTCAAGCTCGATCAGTAGGTCGACCATGCCAAATCGAGGGTACCCTTGTGTCCTGTGTATCCCTATCTGTATAGCCCGCATGCCTTTTGGTGTTCTGGGGCCACGTTGCCGTCGGACGAGTCTTGTGCCCTCTCGCGTGTCCTCTCCAATCAAGTCCGACTGCATTGCAGCAGATGGCGGCTGCCTCCTTCCGGCAGTAGTCGGGCAGAGCGGCTGCGTTGCAGCACGGCTTTCGGCGGTGTCCAGGAGGCGCAGGCGGCCTCGGAGCGATTTGCGGCGCCTCGCCTGGGGCCTCGGAGATGCAGCTGCGTGCATGCCCGCGCAGGCGCCTTCTTCTCCTCGCTCCGTGCCGCGCTGGCGGCCTGCGTGAGCCGCCGTGTAAGGGCGCCGCGCCATCGTGCGTAAGATCTATCTCTCCGTGGAGAACATACAGCTGCCTGCGGCAAGTCCCGCCACCGTGCCAGCCCAGCACCTTGGATGGCGGCTGGTTGGCGGGCGCAGAGGAGGCCGGAACGTGTGACACCTCTTGTGCCGAGCCTTGAGAGAGCCGTACCATCTGACACAATCTTGCGCTTTGTGTCGAGTGATCATTTCTCGGTTTTGTCTTATTCCTCCATTGCGTCCCGTCCTTTCTTGGGTCCGGGCCGCCGTCTTGGAGCTCTTGGGCAGTTTTGTGGCCCTCTTGATCGTCTGGAGGGTCTCTTGCGCCCATCGGAAAGAGCGCGTTCTGTGGGCGCTTGCAGGGTGGGGGGTTTTTGGAACCGAATCCCCCCCCCCCTGGATTGAAGGGGAGGCGGGGGGGGGGTTCGAACTCCCCCTACCCCTTCTCCCGTGACGGAGAGGCAGGGGGGGTGGTTCGACCCCTCCCCTTTCCCCCCCTTCCTCTTCCTGTACTTCTCCTCTCTCCCTCGGGCCGGCGCCGGCGTCTGCGGCGGCTGGCGGCGGCGGCGGAGAGCGTCGACGAGGACGGCGACTTCTTTTTCTGGACGGGCCCTGGCGCCTGCGGCGGCTGGCGGCGGGGAGCGTCGACGAGGACGACGTCGACGGCTGTGGTGGTGGTCGGCGTTGTGGTGGTAGGTTGAGGATGCTGCTCCAGTCCGGTAGGCCCGGCCGGATCCGGCACTGCTGGCGGATCGGGTGGGTCCGGTGGGTCGGCGAGTCCGGTGAGTCCGGCGGGTCCGGGGAGTCCAGTGAGTCCGGCGAGTCCGGTGGGTCCGGCGGGTCCTGTGAGTCCCTGGCCTCCTCCGCTGGCGCCGGTGGGTCCGGTGAGTCCGGTGAGTCCAGTGGGTCTGGCGAGTCTGGTGAGGCCATGTGGGGCCCTGGGACCGCTGGAATTCCGTCCGCGACGCACTCAAACCCCAGATTCAAGGCCCGACCTGCACTCACGCTCAGACTCCCCCACACTGGCACTCACTCATATCTCATACTTACTCAGACTCATCCGCACTCAGACTCACTCACACCCAGACTCAAGCACCATCAAACTCAATAGCACACAGACATATTCACACACAGACCACTCACACTCCTAGAAGCTTAAGCTCATACACAGTCACACTCAGGCGCGCACTCATATACACTCACACTCCATTTCTCCTATGCCCTCTCAATCTCGTACTCCTCATCCTCCTCCCGCTACCCAATTCCGTTCGCTCTCCTCCTCCCCCTCGTTTTCCTCCTTCTTCTCATCCTCTTTCCCCCTCCTCGCTCCCCTCCCCGTTCTCGCTGATCAAGATCACTTGCCTTGGCATCGTTGCTGGATGGGCATCGACGCACACAGACCCATTCACAAACAGACCACTCACACTCGTATAAGCTTAAGCTCATACACACTCACACTCAGGCGCACATCCATATACACTCACACTCCACTTCTCCTCTCCCATCTCATTCTCGTACTCCTCATCCTCCTCCCGCTGCCCAATTCCGTTCGCTCTCCTCCTCCCCCTCGTTTTCCTCCTTCTCCTCATCCTCTTTCCCCCTCCTCGCTACACTCCCCATCCTCTCCCTGATCAAGATGATTCGCCTGGGCATCGTTGCTGGATGGGCATCGACTGCAGGGGCCGGTAAACGCATTAGGGCCACTGGTGGCAATCGTCTGCCATCGTCTGCAGCAGACGATAGCAGACGATAAGACCAGCTCGCGGCCGCCAGGAACTGCTGCAGACGATTGCAAACGGTAGCAGACGATAGGTCTAGCTGGGGGCCGCCAAGAACCGGTGCAGGCGATTGCAGACGATAGCAAGCAATAGGATCTGATAGGGGCCGCCAGGGGTGGCTGTCGTCTGCTACCATCTGCAGCAGACGATAGCAGACGATAGCAGACGACAGGGCTAACTAGGGGCTGCCAGGGCCCGCTGCAGACGATAGAGAATCGGTGCAGACGATAGCAGACGATGGGATCTGATAGGGGCCGCCAGGGGTGGCTGTCGTCGGCTATCGTCTGCAGCAGACGATAGCGGACGATAGCAGACGATAGCACCAGCTGGGAGCTGCCAGGACCCGCTGCAGACGAAAACTGACGATAGCACGAAACCAGATGTGGGGCCGGCAGGAACCGCAAGGGGCAAACAGGAGGCAACAAGGCACTTGGGTGCAATCGTCTGCTATCGTCTTCTATCGTCTGCTATCGTCTTCAATTGTCTGCTTTCGTCTGCTATCGTCTGGCACCAAATAGCTGACAGCGTTTGCAACTACAATGTGTTTTTGAGCCTTTTCGCTTTTTCGCTTCCGATGGGCTCTTGAGGCCTCAAGATGGGCCTAAGGTAGCCCGAGAGTGCCCCAAGAGGGGCTGAGGACGGCCCCAAGAGCTCCCAAGAGCGCTCCAAGAGCGGCCAAAGAGGGTCCCAAGACGCCCTTTTTCAACCTCCGAGGGAGAGGACCCCAATTGGGGGCATCCCTCTTTTTCAACAAATGGGGGCCAAGACGGCCCCAAGAGGCCTCCCAGACCCCAAGAAAGAACCCCAAGAGGGCCGCAAGACACCCAAAACGAGCCCCAAGAATGCCCCAAGAGGGCCCTCAAGAGAACCCCAAGAGACCCCCACGATGGCTCCAAGAGACCTCCGAGAAAACGCGTCCGAGGCGATTGTTACACAGCCTGCTTCCACCAATACCGTCAGCACCAGCAGCAACATTAGCAGCAGCAGCACCACCACCACCACAACCACCACCAACAACACTAGCAGCAGCAGCAGCACCAGTAGCAGCAGCAGCACCACCAGCACTAGCAGCAACACCAGCGGCACCAGCAGCACGAGAACCAGCAACACCAGCAGCAGCAGCAGCAGCAACAGCACCAGCAGCAGCAGTACCAGCAGAGGCAACAGCACCAGCAGCAGCACCAACACCCTTCGCTACCAGTGATCTCCCAATTCACCGTTGTTGCCCGCGCTGTTTCACTATGTGCGTCTCTCCCCACCTTCTCCCGTCAGCTCTCCTAGGCATCGTTCCTGGATGGGCTGGTGCCAATATTTTCTCGTTAGCAGCCGAAGGCGAGCGCGCCAACGGCGAGTGAGGTCCGAGCGGGCCGTGCGTGGGCCTAATGACCTAGCAAGGGGCAGAGCGGGGCCTACCGCCGAAGCCCCAGCACTGGAGCAGCAAGAGGAGCCGGGGGGGGCAGCGAGCTGCCTGGGCTGCCAGGGGGCTGCAAGCTTGCGACAACCTGAGAGCAAGGCCACCATGTGCGAAATGATCTGCAGCGAGTTGACCAACCGCGGATGGGTCGCAGCCAAAATGGCGCGGCGCCCTTCCAGGGTGTGATCAGGGGAAAGCCAGCCGGAACACGGAGGAGACGGCCAGGGGTGCCGGGCAGGGCCCAGAGTGGTGCACTGGGTGGAGCCACCAAAGTCGCACACCAACCCCGGAGACGCACAGGTCCTGGCTGGTGGGAATACTTTTTAGTCAGCGGCCGCAGGCGAGCGCGCCAGCGGCGAGTCCAGTCAGAGCGGGCCGCGCAAAGACGAATTAACTTAAAAGCGGTGGGCCGAAGCCTCACGCGGCACCTCAACAGCGAGGCCGGCGAGTGGAAGGGGGCTGACGGCAACTGTTGGGGAGCCGCACTGCCAGGGTGCACGCGTGCACCGCGCTGCGAAGACGGGCTGGCTGCCAGAGTGGTCGGCGGCCAGGGTCTGCGAGCTGCGAGCGAATTAAGTGCAGGGGCGTAGGCACCCATGGAACCGCGAAAGTACCAGGGTGGCCGAAGCCAAGTGAACCGACTGCCCAAAGCCGGATTGTGTGCCCAATGTAGGGCGTGAGCATCAGCGAGCTGCGGAGTACCAGGGTGGCCGAAGCCAAGTGGTCCAACAGCCTCGGATCGCAAGAAAGCGAGTGAATTGAGCAACCGAAGCTGCAGCGCGGCCAAAATGCCGCATGGGGGCACCACGAGGTGGCCGGGGAAGCAACTCAGAGAAACCCAAGAAGCGGGCCGAGCCTGGCGGGTGCAAGGGGCGGCGCCAGCTAGGTCGCGCACCGGAAGCCCCGAGAGGGGAGTGAAGCGCGATCCGCAGTCAGCACGCCAGTGGTGGCGACAGACGGACACGGACACCGCGGGGTGAACACCGGCACTGGAGCCGAGGTCGCGGCCGCGGCGCAGTGGAGCCACGGAAGTGCCCGGGCTAAGCCACAGGCGCCCGTAAGTAGCCCCCACCCAAGAGGGTTGGGGAACCGCGAATTGCATGGAAACGAGGGGCCAGGACCCGCGGGGGGCGGCGCCACCGAACTGGCTCGGGGACCGGGAGCCCAGCCGCGGGGGGGCCACCCCGGCACGGGAGGGCGCCCGGGGGCGCGGGGGATTGACGCGCCAAGAGAGAAAACAACTACAGCAGGCCAAAGGCCGTCGGGGGACAAGCGGACCACGGCCCCAGCGGCAGTCCACAAGCAAGTATTGTCAGCAGGCCGCTGCCCGTGTCGCAAGGGCGGGGGGCAGCGGGGGCTGGGCAGGGAGTGGCACCAGGGAAGTAACACTGCCTGCAAGTCCGGCAACGGCCACAGCGAGAAGTGCGGCCATTGCGTCTAGGGTGAAACAAACGGGGGCCGCCGACGCGGGCCCTCGTCCCAGGCCACCATCCACTCGTGATGCCGGAGGACAATACCAGGAGTGGCTAACGGCCACCGCTTGCCAACTGATGACATTAAGCGAGAAACCCAGTTGCCTAACGGTCCCTGTTGTAGGTGGGAAGAGCGATCATATCGAACCGCGTTCCTCTGTGGCCTGACGGGCCCTGTTTCAGCTGGAGAATCCGAGGCCCAACCGCGGCGAGCTCTGCTGGCCTGACGGGTCCTGCACCACTTGGAGAGGTCTGTTGTCCCCAGGGGTGCCTGGTGAGCGTCTGGCCCGATGCGTCGGGGGCGCGCGTGCCTGGGCAGCCTGCGGGGGAGAGGGAGGCATGCCCTGCAACCTGTCGACACTGTAAGCTGCCTTGGTAGCGGAGGAAACGCCGCCCTGCCGACGTCCTGCCGTACGGACCCCATTCTTCTTCGTAGTCTGTTGGCAACCAGGGGTGCCCGGTCGGTCGTCTGCGCTGGGGCGCCAGCGGGGCAGCGCCGCCGCCGCCGTTGGCGCGGTGCCGGCAGCGGCGGCGGCGGCGGCGGCGGCGGCGGCGGCAGCAGCATCCGCGGCGACCGCGGCCGCCGCGCAGCCCGCGTGGCCGCGGGCCGCCGCCGCCGCCGGAGGGAGCCGGCGGGGGCGGCAGCGGCAGCGGCAGAAGCGGCGGCGGCGGCCGAGCCGCCGGCGGCCGCGGTGGCGGCCGCGGCGGTGACGGCCACCGCGCGCTCCGCCGCTGCCGCCGTCGGCGGGGAACAGGCAGCGGCGGCAGCAGCGAGAGCGGCAGCGGCCGTCGGGAAGGCAGCCGCGACGCCGCCAACGGCGCCGCCGGCCGCCGCCGCCGCTGGAGGGGAGCCAGCGGCGGCGGCCGCGGCAGGGGAAGCGGCCGAAGCGGCGGGGGACACGCTTCAGCCTCATCATCAGCATCATGGTCGTCGTCGTAATCATCATCGTCATGGGCATCACCACAACGAACACAATCAGCATCATCATTACCATCGTCGTCGTTATCATTATCTTATGCCTCATCATTAATTTTCATATAGTTATTTCCCCCCCTTTCTCCTCACCAACACCATTCATGCTGTCGTCCTCCGCACCACTTTTCAACAACGACCGCATTGCCATAATAAAGGCCATCACCCTGATCAGCATCAACGTTCAAAAGCAAATCACCCGAAACATCATTATCGTGAACGCCGCCATCTGCAGCATCCAAGTCATCATCGTACTCATCATCATCATCATCATCATCATCATCATCATCATCATCATCATCATCATCATTATGATCCAAATCGGGCATCTCAACATCAGCACCACCATCATCATCACAACCAAAATCGTTACAATGATCGCCATCAGCATGTCCCCCGTCGACGGAATCATTACCACGATCGTACAAACCATCCTCATCATCATAAACGCACTCTTCAGCCTAATCATCATTATCGTCATCATCATTGTCAAGGGCATCACCACCAAGAGCACAATCAGCATCATCATTACCATCGTGGTCGTTATGATCATCATCTTCCTCATCATTACGATGGTCCTTATAACATGCTATCCTCTACCTGCTTCCCTCTCTTCCTCCTCACCAGCACCATTCATTTTGATGTCATCCTCCCCACTTCTTTAACAACGGGCGCATTGCCATAATAAGCGCCATCACCCTAACCAGCATCAACGTTCAAAAGCAAAGCACCAGAACATCATTATCGTGAACGTCGCCAGCTGAAGCATCCAAGTCATCATCGTACTCATCATCATCATCATCATCATCATCATCATCATCATCATCATCATCATCATCATCATCATCAAAATCCTTATCTCAGTACCAGCACTATCACCAGTACAATCAAAATCATCGGGTGATCCGGGAGTCCGGTGAGTCCGGGAGTCCGGTGGGTCCTGCGAGTCCAGTGAGTCCGGCGAGTCCGGTGGTTTCGGTGGGTCCGGTGGGTCCGGTGTGTCCGGTGTGTCCGGTGTGTCCGGTGTGTCCGGTGTGTCCGGTGTGTCCGTTGTGTCCGGTATGTCCGGTGTGTCCCGTGTGTCCGGTGGCCAGCGTGTCCGGTGAGTCCGGTGAGTCTGGCGTGGTGGTTGGGGCAGCAGGGAGGACCATTCTGGGTAGGTTGTGGTTTCGGCGGAGGTGCTTGTGGTGGTGGTGGCGGTGGTGGTGTTGGTCTTGGCGGTGGTGTGGTGGTTTGTGGTGGTGGTGGTGGTTGTGTGGTGGTTTGTGGTGGTGGTGGTGGTGTGGTGGTTCGTGGTGGCGGCGGTGGGTTGTTGTGGTGGTAGTTGTGGTGGTGGTGGCGGCGGTGGTGGTCGTGGTGGTGGTGCTGAAGTGGATTGATGTGGTGGTTGCGGTTTTGGCGGTGGGTTGCTGTGGTGATGGTGGTGGTGGTGGGTTGTTGTGGTGGTGGTGGTGGCTGTGGTGGTGGTGGTGGTTGTGTGGTGGTTGTGTGGTGGTTTGTGGTTGTGGTGGTGGTGATGGTGGTGGGTGGTGGTGGTGGTGGTTGTGTGGTGGTTTGGTGGTGGTGAAGGCGCTGGTAGTGGTAGTGGTGGTGGTGGTGGTGGGTGGTGGGTGCTGGGTGGTGGTGGAGGTGGTGGCGGTGGTGGTTGTGGTGGTGGTGTGGTGGGTTGAAGTACGTGTGGTGGCGGTGGTGCTGGTGGTTGGTAGTGGTGTGGTCGGTTGTGGTGGCGGTGGTGGTGGTGTTGTGGTTTGTGGTGGTGGTGGTTGTGGTGGGTTGTGGTGGTGGTGGTGGTGGGGCGGTGGTAGGTTGTGGTGGTAGGTTGTGGTTGACGTCGATGACGTCGACGTCGACGTGGTAGGTTGTGGTGGTGATGGAGGTGGTTGTGGCGGTAGTGGTGGTGGTGGTGGTTGTGGTGGTTTGTGGCGGTGGTGGTGGTTGTTCGGTGGTTTGTGGTGGTGGTGGTCGAGGTGGTGGTGGTGGTGGTGTGGTGGTGGTGGTGGGTTGTGGTGGTGGAAGTGGTGGTGGTGGTTGTGGCGTTGGTGGTGGTGGTGCGGTGGATTGTTGTGGTGGTGGTGGTAATAGTGGTGGTGGGTTGTTGTGATAGTGGCGGTGGTGGGTTGTGGTGGTGGTGGGTTGTTGTGGTGGTGGTGGTGGTTGGGTGGTGGTTTGTGGTGGTGGTGGGTTGTGGTGGCGGTGGTTGTGGTGGTAGTGGTTGTGGCGGTGGTGGTGGTGACGTGGTGGTTTCTGGTTCTTGGTGGCGCTGGTGCTGGTGCTGGTGGTGGTTCTGGTGGTGGTGGGTGGTGGGTGGTGGGTGGTTGTGTGGTGGTTTGTAGTTGTGGTGGTGGTTGTGGTTGTGGTGGTCGGTTGTGGTGGTTGTGGTGGTGGTTGTGGTGGTGGTTTGTGGTGCTAGTGGTGGTGGTGTGGTGGTTGTGGTGGTGGTGTGGCCTTTGGGTCTTCCCGCCGCCGTGCACTGGCTTTGGGTCAGAGTTCTGATTTTTGCCTCTTTGGGTCTCGTCAGAGGGGTCTCGGGGGCGTCTGAGGAGCATGTGTGCGGGCTCCTGGGCGCCTCTTGGGCGTCTCCTGGAACTTCCTCAGGGCTTCCGGCGGCTTTCGGGGAGCGACGGCTCGATAAGGCGATTCGTATTTTCCCGCTGCGGCCTTTGGGCTTTCTCTGGTCATCGTCGCTGCGTCCCCGCCGTTGGTGCTGTCCACGACGACAGTAGGTAGTCGACTGATGGGAATAATAAGGATGACAACGACACTTCACGAATATAGGTAGTGTACACCGTCGGCCTTATTAGATTCGTCGTCGTTGGTTCGTTCTCTTCCTCCGTGTTCTCGGATACAGATGGGGCGGGTAGCCGCTGAACGAGTATTTTTTGTTCTTCGTCAGCATCCTCCTCTTTCCTTCCCGGTCCCATGCGCCTCTTCGCCCGTCCAAGACAAAAGAGGACCCACGATGCGGATTAGAGGCGATGGAGGAGGGGGCGGAACGAGTATGGCGATGAGGGGAACAGGACAGAAGCGGAGATGTCATCTTCGCCTTCCATACCCATTTCCTTCCAGGTGAATGTGCGAGGGCGGGGAGACAGAAGCGGAACTGGGGACGGGGAGCGGGGAAACGGGAATCTGGGGACGAAGGAGGGAAGACACGGTAGAAGAATACGTGGTGAGGGGGGAAGAGGGAAACACCGACAACGGGAAAAGGAGGGGTAGGATGGGAAGTGGCTCTCTTCTCCCTCTCTCTCTCTCTGTTTCGTTCTCTCGCTCTCTCTGTCTTTAATTCTTAACTCTCCTGCTTTGGGTGCCCGTTTTGAATAGAGCACTGCGGTCGCACACCTTCTCCTCCCGCCCCCTCTCCCCTTCTCTCCTGCCTCTCACATCGCTCCTTCCTGCGGGCCGGCTTGCCTCCTACCTGGCCATCCCTGGCGGGGCTGCGATCTTCGAAACTGTCGCCACTTCCGAGAGCTGCTGGGGGGTCCAGCGGAGCGACGTCCCACGCAGATTCAGATTCGACAGCGCCATCTCTGAGGGGCTGCGATCTGCGGAACTGCCGCCATTTTCGAGGGCTGCGGGGGGGCCCAGCGGAGTGACGTCCTACCCAGATTCAGATCAGATGTCGCCATCCCTGGGGGGGGACTGCGATTCGCGGAACTGTCGCCACTTTCGAGGGTTGCTGGGGGGTCCAGCGGAGTGGCGTCCCACGCAGATTCAAATTTGACCTCGCCATTCCTGGGGGGGCTGCGATCTGTGAACCTGTCGCCACTGTCGAGGGCTGCTTGGGGGTCCAGCAGAATGACGTCCCACGCAGATTCAAATCATATCTCGCCATCCCTTGTGGGTCTGCGATCTGTGAAACGGTCGCCACTGTCGAGGACTGCTGGGGAGTCCAGCTGAGTGACGTCCTACCCAGATTCAGATCAGACCTCGCCATCCATGGGAAGCTGCGATCTGAGAAACTGTCGCCACTTTCGAGGGCGGCTGCTCGGGGTCCAGCAGAGTAGCGTCCCACGCATATTCAAATTTGATCTCGCCATCCGTGGGGGGCTGCGATCTGCGGAACTGTCGCCACTTCCGAGGGCTGCTGGGGGGTCCAGCGGAGCGACGTCCTACCCATATTCAAATCATACCTCGCGATCCTTGGGGGGCTGCGATCTGTGAGGCTGTCGCCACTTTCGGGGGCTTCTTGGGGTCCAGCGGAGTAGCGTTCCACGCAGATTCACATTTGACCTCGCTATCCCTGGGGGCTGCGATCTGCGAAGTTGTTTTCACTTTCGAGGGTTGCTGGGGGGTCCTCCTACCTGGCCATCCTGGGGGGGCTGCGATCTGCGGAGCTGTCGCCACTTCCGAGGGCTGCCGGGGGGGCAAGCGGAGTGACGTCCCACGCAGACTCGCATTAGACCTCGCCATCCCTGTGGGGCTGCGACCTTCGAAACTGCCGCCATTTTCGAGGGCTGCGGGGGGGGCCAGCGGAGTGACGTCCCACGCAGATTCAGATCAGACCTCGCCATCCCTGGGGGGCTGTGATCTTCGAAGAAATTGTCGTCATATTCGAAAGCTGCTGGGGGGCCCAAAGGAGTGACGTCCCACGCAGACTCGCATTAGACCTCGCCATCCCTGTGGGGCTGCGATCTGCCAAACTGCCGCCATTTTCGAGGGCTGCGGGGGGGGCCCAGCGGAGTGACGTCCCACGCAGATTCAGATCAGACCTCGCAATCCCTGGGGGGACTGTGATCTTCGAAATTGTCGTCATATTCGAAGGCTGCTGGGGGGCCCAGCGGAGTGACGTCCCACGCAGACTCGCATTAGACCTCGCCATCCCTGTGGGGCTGCGACCTTCGAAACTGCCGCCATTTTCGAGGGCTGCGGGGGGGCCCAGCGGAGTGACGTCCCACGCATATTCAGATCAGACCTCGCCATCCCTGGGGGGGCTGTGATCTTCGAAATTTTCTTCATATTCGAAAGCTGCTGGGGGGCCCAGCACAGTGACGTCCCACGCAGACTCGCATTAGACCTCGCCATCCCTGGGGGGGGCTGCGATCTGCGAAACTTTCGCCACCTTCGAAGGCTGCTGGGGTCCAGCGGAGTGACGTCCCACGCAGATTGAAATCAGACCTCGCCATCCGTTGCGGGCTGCGATCTGCGGAATTGTCGCCATTTTCGAGGGCTGCAGAGGGGTCCAGCAGAGTGACGTCCCACGCAGATTCAAATTAACCTCGCCATCCCTGGGGGGCTGTGATCTGCGAAGCTCTCGCCACTTTTGAGGGCTGCTGGCGAGTCCAGCGGAGTAACGTCCTACCCAGATTCAAATTTGACCTCACCATCCCTGCGGGGCTGCGACCCCGGCTTGGAGTTTCTGGCCCGCGGGCAGCCCGCAGACTTGGCAGTTCGCCTTCGAGCATTTAGCTCCCGCACTTACAAAATACAGAAAGGACGCCGACTTGCTGGCGAAGGAGATAGGCCTCGCTCGCTTGTTGCATTCGGTGTAAGCAGGTTAGATCCTTTTCGAGCGCCGCGGCGACATGGCACAGGCAACGCTGCATCTCCAGCTCATTATCGACAAAAGCAACACTCTTCGGTCTGCTCCCGTCACTTTCGTCGTCGTCCTCTGGCCCTTGATTCCTTCCCTCTGCTGCTGTCGCGCTGACGATTCGGCCCCTCGCGCGTCCTTCTCCTGCCCTTCGTTCCCGCCGCATGTCCTCCTCAAGCCTGGGGCCTCCTTCTGTTGTTGTTCTTGGAATCGTGCCACGCGAGCGCATCCCATGTAGCCTGCACAACATAACGGCGCCGGCATTCTCATCGCCCTGGCAAGTTTGGGCCAAATCTTCTTGTCACTTGACACACATGGGTTGGGTACGTCGCAGGGTAGTTATTCCCAACCCTCCTGCGTTGAGTATTCGTTTTCAATAGAGCATTGCGGCCTCCACCTCCTTCCTCCGCCCCTTGTCCCCCTCTCTCCTGCCTGTCACATAGCTTTTTCTGCGTGCCAGCTGGCCTCCTACCTGACCATCCTTGGTGGGGCTACGATCTGCGAAATTGTCGTCACATGTGAGGGCTGCTGGGGGGGCCAGCGGAGTGACGTCCCACGCAGACTCGCATTATGCCTCGCCCTCCCTGTGGGGTTGCGATATGCGAAAGTGCCGCCACGTTCGAAGGCTGCTGGGGGGTCCAGCGGAGTGACGTCCCACGCAGATGCAAATTGGACCTCGCCGTCCCTGTGGGGCTGCGATCTGCGAAAATATAGCCACTTTCGAAGGCTGCAGGGGGTCCAGCGGAGTGACGTCCCACGCAGACGTATATTAGATCTCGCCATCCCCGTGGGTTGCGATCTGCGAAGCTGTTTCCAATTTCGAGGGCTACTGAGGGTCCTGCGGAGTAACGTCCCGCGCAAACTCAGATTAGGCCTGGCCATCCCTGTGGGGCTGCGATCGTTGAAACTGTCGCCACTTTCGAAGGCTGCTGGGGGGTCCAGCGGGGTGACGTCCCACGCAGACTGCAAGAGTCAGATTCGACTTCGCCCTCCCTGTGAGGACGCGATCTGCGAGCGCGTCCTCACTTTCGAGGGCTGCTGGGGGGTCCAGCGGGGCGCTGTCGCGGGCGGCCCGCAGGCCTGGTGTCGCGCCGTCGAACGCTTAGCTCCCGCCCTGAAGCGTACAGGAAGGCAGGAGGGCAGCTGGCGGGCGAGCTAGGCCTCGTTCGATTCTTGCGCAAACTACACGCAAACTTAATCACGTTGTCGAGCGCCGCGGCGACATGGCGCAGGCAGCGCTTCATGTTTGGCGTATTACCGACACCAACACGCTTCGGTCTCCTCCCGTCACTTTCGGCGTCGTCCGTTGCCCCTGCCACCTTCCCTTTTGCTGCTGCGGCGCTGACGGGTCGCCCCTCCCCCACACGTCCTTTTCCTGCCCTTCGTTCCCGCCCAATGTATTCCTCAAGTCTGGGCCTTTTGCTCCTCGTCCTTCTGTTGTTGTCCTGTGAATCATGCCACGTGCGCGCATCCCATGTAGCTTGCGCAACATATAACGGCGCCTGCATTCTTCATTGTCCTGGCAAGTTTGGGCCAACTTCTCTTGTCATGTGATGCAAAAATGGGTTGGGTACGCCGCAGGTTCCCCCCCCGCCGTCTCTTCAAAACGAAGTTTTGAAGAGACGGCGCCCCGCGTTCTCCCCCCCCCGCCTCGTTTCCCCCCTCCTCCCATCATCATCATCATCATCATCATCATCATCATCATCATCATCATCATCATCATCAGCAGCAGCAGCAGCAGCATCATCATCATTATCATCATCAACATCATCATCAACTCATTACCATCTTCATCATCAGCAGCATCATCATCATCATCATCATCAGCACCATCAGAATCATCAGCATCGTCATCATCATCATCGTCGTCGACGTCATCACCATCGTCACCATCATCATAGGCATCGCCATCGTCGTCATCATCGCCATTGTCATCATCATCCCCATTTCGGCACACCCTTCACACGGTTCGTGGCCCCATGAGGGCTCCACGGAGGGCCCCAGTGGCAGGGTCCGCATGACATCACCGCCTCATTTCGGCACACCCTTCACACGGTTCGCGGCCCCATACGGGGCTCCACCGGATGCCCCAGTGGCAGGGTTTACATGCGTCCCCGCTTGTAAGTTCGGCATGATACTCACACGGTTTGTGGGCGCATTGGGAGTTCCACGAAAGGCCCCAGTGGCAGGGTCCGCGTGGCACCGCCGCCTCATTTCTGCACACCCTTCACACGTTTCGCGGCCTCATAAAAGGGGCTCCACCGAAGGCCCCAGCGGCAGGGTTGACATGCGCCCCCGCGTTTCATTTCGGCATGTTCCTCACATGGTTCCACCGAAGGCCCCAGCGTCAGGGTTGACATGCGCCCCCGCGATTCATTTGGGCTCGCCCATCACGCGGTTCGTGGCCCCATGGGGAGCTCCACCGAAGGCCCTTGCGGCAGGATTTGCATGCGCCACTGCGAGTCATGTGGGCACACCCCTCACACGGTTCGTGGGCCCACTGAGGAGTTCCACGCAGGGCGCCAATTCCATGGTTTACACGCGTTCCCGCGATTCATGTCGGCACACCCCTCACACGGTTCGTGGCCCCATCGGGAGTTCCACCGAAAGCCCCAGTGGCACGGTTTCCATGCGCCCCCACGATTGAGTTCGCCACGCCCCTCACACGGTTCGGGAGCTCCACCGAAGGCCCCAGTGGCAGGGTTACATGCGTCCGCGCGACTCGTTTCGGCACGCCTCGCGTACGGTTCGAGGCCCCATAGGGGGTTCCACCGAACGCTTCAGCGGCAGGATTTACATGCGTCACGGCGACTCATTTCGGCGCACCCCTCGCACGGTTCGTGGGCCCATTGGCAGCTCCACGTAAGGCGCCAATGGCAGAGTTTACATGCGTTCATGTCGGCGCACCCCTCACACGGTTCGTGGCCCAATAGGGAGCTCCACCCGGGGCCTCAGTCGCAAGGTTTCCATGCGTCCCCCGCGGCTCACACCGTCACGCCCCTCACACGGTCCGTGGCCCCAAGCTTCACCGAAGGCCCCTGCGGCAGGGTTTACATGCGCTCCAGCGACCCATTTCGGCTCGCCCTCACGCGGTTCGTGGCCCCATGGGGAACTCCACCGAAGGCCCCTGTGGCAGGGCTTACGCGCGTCACCGCGAGTCATGTCGGCATACCCCTCACACGGTTCGTGGCCCCATAAGGAGCTCCACCGAAGGCCCCAGCGGCAGGGTTTACATGCGTCCCCGCGATTCATTTCGGCGCACCCCTCACGCGGTTCGTGGCCTAATAAATAGCTCCACCCGCGGCCCCAGTGGCAGGGTTTACATGCGTCCCCGCGGTTCATTTCGAGGACGAGACTTTGGCTCGAGGCCCCTGGAATTCTCCACGTCGCAAGGCCCCTGGACCTGTCGACCTCGCCGGGCCCCCCTCCTCCGTCTCATCTCCCAGGAGGTACTCGCAGCTGCGTGTGGTTGGGTCCTTGTTTTGTTTTGTTGTTTGTCTTTCCCCCCCCCTCTCTGTATCTCTCTATCTCTCTCTCTCTGTCTCTCTCTTTCTCTCCGTAGCAATTTTGGCGCAAGGCTATGTGTTCCCCACGGAACGCACGGATGCGGCTAGTCCGCGGCCACTGCCAGAGTTGTTCAGCTCGACATCTTTTTCCTTGTCGAATTCGCACATCAGGGGCTCGCTGGATGCCTGCTCCCGATGCCACGTCAGACGGGCCATGTGTTTGTAGGCAGCAAGGACACGTGCTCTACATGCTTGTCCTGCGGCAGTTGGGCTTGGGACTGGCGCCTGGCTCGGCAAAAAGGAGTGGTGCAAACTCAATTGTGCCCGCCAGAGTGGCTTCACCAATCACCCGTGGCAGCGTTGGCCCAGCAGCAGTCCCAGTTCTTCTTGGACTGGCTGGCCCTCTCAGAAGGAATCGCTCGCGCTCCCACGGGCCATTTCGAGCGTGAGCAGCTGTTGCAGCAGTACCTCTCGACCACGCGTCTCGCCGCTGATGCTGGTGCCATGTCCCTTGCGCAACAGGTCCAAACAGTTACTGGGCGTGCCAAGCCTAAACCGAAGTCGCCGTGCCCGTGCGTTGTCCTCCGCCAGGCCACTTCTTCTCTGCGCCAAGGAGCAGGCCAAGCTCGCCACGGCGTCGAAGACCCTCCTGGCGGCGGAGGCTTGGACCGAGGAGCGCGGCAGTCGCCAGCTTCAGGCCTCTGGGGTGCTTTTCGAGGCTTGCCGGGCCCGCCTCGAGGCCCAGCGCGCCACGCAAGCGGGCGACGGTGTCCAGCCTGGCTCCACGGATGCGGAGCCCACCTTCGGCGCTGACCATTCTCTGTTCGGGTGTCTCGGTGAGTATGAAAATGCCGACCGCAAGAAGGTGGAATCAGTTCGAATACAGTCGCAGGAAGTATCGGCCCAAACCAAAGCCCGAGAGCAGAAGTTCAACCAGCTGCTCGCGGCCACCCAGGAAGAAGCGCCGCGTTGATGGCGGCGCCGAGGCTGGCGAGTCCACGGGGGACAGCCGGCGGCTGCGAGCGCGGCGGGCGGCCCAGGCGCTGCAGGTTCGGGCGGTAAGGATATGGGGCCGAGTCAAGTTTCCCACGGCGGCAAGGGCGGCGAGGCGGTCTACGAGGAGGAGCGAGATCGCTCGGTTGCCCCCGCCGCCCCGGCCCCCAGCGAGGCCGCCCTCCAGGCAGGCAAGGCCGGCGAGGGGATCCCCGCCAGTGCTGCTCTTTCAGATGCTGATCCAGCTGCTAGCTCTGATCAGCGTCTTCAGCCCCGTAGCAGAGTCTTCAATTCCAATATCACGGCGTGGGGCCCGCGGGCCCGAAGCCACCTCGCGGAGAATTAGTGCGCGCATGCAGCTGTGACCCTGGTTGAGACCCATCAGGACAAGCAACCTATGCCCCGGCATGAGATCGACCGTGGCAATTGCGGTCGGGTCAGGGGCAAGATCGACCTCGGCACCTGCGCGCCCCTCGGGGCGCCCCCAGGAGGGCCTGATCGGTGGCGAGTGGGTTCTCGCGCGCAAGTTCGTGGCGAGCTTCGCGTTCCAGCGCGTGCACGGGGCTGCCCGAGCTGATGGGCGGCAGGACCCCTGCAGAGGTTTCGCCCCCCCCCCCCCCATGATTTTAAATTTGAGGGTTGGGAATGTCGTGGTCATTGCGGCCCACCTCCAACCTGGTCTCCACTTCCGCGACGTCGACAAATTTGTCGCGGGCACGCTGGCGCCCTTCATTGGTGCCCTGGCCGACCCGTGGTTGGTCGTTGCTGACTGGAATTCCGGAACTCCCCCGTTGCGCAGCTGTGGCTCGGTTCAGAAATTGCAGGTTCGGAGTGGACGTTCCCGATTGCAAAGTCACCTGTGGTGAGGGGCCTGGGGGAGCTCTGCTATTGCGCGCTTGCCAGTCAGTCGTGCCTGGACCTCTCCATCAAAGGCGCGCAGGGCGCGCCGTGGAAGACGCGCTGTGGCCTGCTAGTTTTCATCGAGGGGGCTCACGCTGAGCGTTGGATCGCCAAGTTGGCGGTGCCGGGGCGCATGCCGAGCACCCCTCGACCTCGCGCTGGCCCTCAGCAAGACTGCAAACAGCAGCGGCGATTCCCGGCTGCGCGCGGGCGTCGACAGGAGGCTCCCCCGGAGGATCTCCGGGGGGAATTCGACGCTGCCCGGGGCCAGGTGGACTCCCTGGTTCCGCTGCTGGTGGCGCGCCATTCCACGTCGTGGAGGAGGTGCGGCTGCAGTCTTGCGCGCTACTCCGACCTGCTCGCTGTCTCGGCCTTCGCGGCGGCGAGCGATTGTTTCGCATCGGAGCCGCGCCGCGGTGCCTTCCCTCTGCGCCCGCGGCGCAGGGCGCGCGCGTCCTGGCAGCATTCATTTCCGTTTTGGCGCCCGCGGGTTGGGCCGCGCATTCCCCGGGGCGGAGCGCTTCCTCGTCGTCGGCGCCCGCGGCCCAGGATGTCCATTCCCTGCGGGGCGGGGGCGCGGCGCCTCGTCTCCTGCGCCGGCGGCTTGGGGCGCGCAGCCCCCAGGGCGGCGCGGCCCCCTTAGGGGGCCTGTTGCTCCTGCTTGCGCCGATGGCGGTCGGGGGGGGCTCCGTCGTTGGAGGCGATTGAGCTCGCTTCGCGCGCGGCCCCGCTGATTGCGTTGACTGTGCAGGGCTTGCTGCCCCGACCTGCTGCGCGGACAGACAGGCCGTCGCCCTTGGCGCCTGATCCTTCTCTGCCGCGTCTTTTGGCCCAGGCGGTTGGGGGCGCCCCGCTAATATTGCCGGACTGCAGCGCCCCCTGTCGTCGGAAGTGATAGGGGTTGCGTCGCGCGCGGCCCCGCTGATTCCCCGGGTGGCACCGCGGCCTCGGCGCTGCGCGTTGCTTCGGATTCCGCATTTGGTCAGGGCCCCCCTTCTGGCGCGGAGCTGTTGGGCCGTCTTCGGGGTCGGAGGTGGGGCCCCGACCGTCGGGCGCCATCTCGGGGGCTTGCGGGCGTAAGGTTTTGCGGCGGCTTGACTTTCATGACTGGCACAGGGCGCGCCGGTTGGCGCAGCGTGCTCGTGCCCGTGCTTGGCGCGACCCCCTGCGTGGATCGATGCCAGCTGCGCGCCCCCCCGACTGCCGTGTCCTCGGTCGGCGTTGCGATGGGCGTGAGTCTGTCTATGGTCGGCGCGATGTTTCGGCCGCCGCGGTTCCGGCCGGCCACGGGTCCGTCGACGCCTAACGCTGCCAAGTTCGGGGGTCGCCCGCTGACCTCTCCGTTGTAGAAGCAAGGCGCCTTTCGGGGCGCGGCCGTCGCTGGGCCATCGGCCCGGCGAGCGGCGCGCGCCCTGCCGGCGCCATCGTGGATGAGCGCGCGCGAGCTCGGCATCAGTTGCGCTGCGCTGTTCGAGGGCCCTGCAGAATTTCTATGACTCTGTTAATTTTGTCTTGTTTACGAAGGCCAGTCGCCAGCTGCAGCTTCCTGTCGTCGTCGCCGTCCTCAAGGTCAGCGCGCGCGCTTCGCGATAACCCGTGGCGGCATTCTAGAGCCCGATCAGCATGCCCAAATGTGATCTCGCGTCGGGCGGTCCCAGGCGCCCCCAGGCGCCCCCAAGCTCTCCCAGGCGCTCCCAGGCGCTCCCAGCATGCCCCCAGCCGCTCCCAGCCGCTCCCAGGCGCTCCCAGCCGCTCCCAGGCGCTCCCAAGCGCTCCCAGGCGCTCCCAGGCGTTCCCAGACGCCCCCCCGGCATGCTCCCAGGCGCTCCCGGCACGCGGCCCACTGGCCAGTTCCTCCGCCTCGGGGCCTGGTAAGTCGATTGATTGCTGGCCCGCCTCGCGGGGTGGGCGCGTCCAAGGTCGTGTCGCGCAGTCTTCTGCAGGGGGCGCGGGCGGTCTGCCCGCGGGCCGATCTCGGGACCTTCATCGATGATGCTACTTGCCGAGCCGAAAGTCTCGGGACTTCTTTTGTGGGTGAGTTGAAGGTGGCTGCCGGCTCACTTTTGCAAGTCCTTTGCAGCCGGCCGTCTCGGGCTAAGTTGTTCGCTAGCGGCGATGGCCTTGGCGCAGATCTGCCCTGCGTTTGACATATTTGATTGGGGGCGCCCAGCTGTCAGGCAGTTCGCGGACAAGTATGGGCGCGCGGGGGCGGCGTTCCCATTCATTGTCTCCGACGAAAAGATGGAGCAGACGATCGAGGCGGTCTGGGGAAAGTGCTTTCGCGGCTGCTGCGCGCATTGTCTGCGTTCCAATGTCGAGGATCACGTTCCCCTCCCGTCTGATCCTTAGCGCGGGGGCGGAGCCGAGGCGCGTGGGAGTTTACAGCTTCGCCGAAGACCCAACCGCGGCATTGTCGGCGCTCATCGGCGGGCGAGACCTTCGCGGGCGGCCTCCTGCATCCCGCCGAGATCGCCCCGGCGGCTCCGCAGGCCGCGACGTCGAGAGCAAATGTCCCCAATCAGAAGTTTTGCAAGTTTCCCCGAAAGACGCTGCCGTTCGAGGTCCGCGCGCCCGCGCGGGCACCGGCGGTGCTTCTTCTCGCGGGAAGCGGCTCAGACATGTGCCGACATTTGATGAAGCCGGGAGAGGGGATTGAGTGGATATTCGCGATAGATTGGAAATTGCAGCCGGGTCTCTGCGCGCAGATTCGCGGGTGACACAGCTCGCGGGCCCCCCTGCCTGGCCGCCGCAGCGGGCCAGGGCGCGGTTGATCAGCGTCCGCTGCTCCCCCCCGAATTCGATGAGATTTGGGAGTTGTTGACCGCCAAAGGAAAGTCTTTGACGCCGCCGATCTCATGTCCGGCAAGGTCGCGGGCGTGCCTGATGGAAAGAAGGGCCGTTGGAAGGCCAGTTTCAGGGCGAAGTCAGGCCCGTCTGACGGTCCAATCGGCAGTTATACGCGGCTTTCAGATCGAACGATGGGGGCTTCCAGGGCATCTCAGGCGATTGAATCAACCAGTGATCTGGGGTCGCCCCCTGGCCCGTAGGCAGCCGGCTGAGCTGGCGGCCCTGCGTCGCCCTCTGCGTCGCAATGCTCCTCCGAAGGTATTGGCATGCTACGTGTTCGAAAAGGGGCCGTGCCATCGAGGGGCCTCTGGATGTCCGATCGGACCCCGAAGCAATCGGAAAAAGGCGTGCAAGGCGCCCCCAGCTGGCGTCCGACTGGCGCGTCCGCTTGTCCCGCCTGCACCATCGGCATCTCCTGAGACGCCACAGGCTCGCGCCCCCCCCGTGTCGTTCTATCCGATGGTGGCGGGCTCGAAGGGGCGGTGGCGCGACTGTGATTCAGCGCTGTAGAGGTTGGGGCTGAACCAGACCCCAGCTTCCGACTCAGTCAGGAGCGAGGCAAGTGCAGCTGATTCAATGCCCAATGCTGGCCTGCACAACTAGCGAGACGCAGGGCCAAACATGGCCCCGGCGGATATAGAGGAACCGGAGGAGGAACCGCTGGAGGGGATTCGGGAAAACTTGTCGGACTCACCACTGTAGAGCGCGACGTAATCCAAGCATTGCGACAAACGTGGTGGCTCCGATTCCGTGATCTTCTTATGCGCGACACGGATGGAATTATCATGCCAAGTTCTGTACGTTGGACCATCAAGTCAAATTTTGCGGATGAGGATCTCGATGTGTTTGTTGATTTCGTCAATGCCGTGGCTCGGCGATATCATCGCGGGGTCGAACAGTGAATCATTCAGGCGATGAACCGCGGCCGGACATGCAGGGCGCATCTAGAGTTTGAGCAATCCGTCGGAAGCCGCATTCGATCGACCTCGACGTATATTTCGACGCTGACTTGGGCCCTGTTGCAAGGCCCGGCCAATGCAGCCAGAGGCCGAGAGTGTTGGCAGGCAAGAATATAATGTCGTCTTGCCCGAAGGGCTTCCACCAGTGGGCAGACCGATGCCTGAAATCCGCCGAGCCATGCGGGGGGGCGCTGTCGGTTCAACCGATGGTGGCTCTCTGGCTGGCGAGGCGGAACGGGCGCCCGAAGGCGCGCGCGGCCCACCCGCGGATGACCCTCCAGGGCCTGGGCTGACGCCGGCGCCCGAAGCCATGCAGGAGGACACTGTCGGTTCAACCGATTTTTCCCTTCCTGCAAGCGAGGCTGAACGGGGGCGGGATGACGCGCGCGGCTCGGCCGCGGGCGACCCTCCGGCGCCCGAATCGGCGCCTATGTCGGACCATCATCCTCTGGAAGCGCCCCTGGAGGACGCGGCCCCCCCAGAAGAGGTCGCCGACGTCGATTTTGGAGGCGCGGGAGACGCGAAGCCACCTGGGGAAGAAGAAGAACAAGAAGTGCCATCTGACGCGTTCGGTTTTTTGGCAAGAGCGCCCAGAATAAATTTCAAGAAGACGGTCATTCCTTTGACCTTGACAAGGACGTGGTTGAAGAGTCGGCGCCTGGCGCTCAGGGCATAGCGCCGGGCGACCCGGCGGGCCCCGGCGGCGACGATGGGACGGGCGCGGGCGCTGACAGTCCGGGTGGAACCCAGGCCGTGCAGGAGGAGGCGCTCGCCTCCCAGTTGCTTGACGCCCGCGGTCCCGACGAAGTAGAAACCGACGATTTTCTGAACAGCGTGATCGGTCCACCGACGACTTTTTCCGTTAGAGGCGTGTTCTCGTTGCCCCGGAAGGCCCCGCTGCCTCCGGGTGCTCCACCTTCGTGGCCGCGTTCCCAATGTTTTCCACCCCGTGGAAAGGGCGGGGGCCCCCGTGTTTCTATCGAACACTGGGCGGGGTATGATCTCATGGAAGGCTCCGCTCGCAAGTCGCAAGTCAACAAGGACGTGGACATTGCCCGCGCAGCGGGCCCGATTTCCAACCATTTTGCAAGCTCGAGGCGGCTTGCGTTCAAGGACCAATGCTAGGTTCTTCCATATTCTGATGTTTGGCCGCCTTGGACAGCGATGACCATTGCAAAGATGCGGTTGCCTGCGTCCATGCCGCTTGCCATTCCCGCGTGGCCTTCGATGAAGCATCGCGCGTGGCGTTGAATTTGGTTTCCCTCAGTCTGGGGGCGACCCTGGCCCTCGATGGACGTGGAACGGGCGATGAGGCATATCGGGGATACTCTGTCGAGCCGCCGAGAAGGCGAGGTGCATCGGGGGCTTGATACTTTACCTCGATTGGCATTGCTCACTTATGTTCCGTGGAGGACACACTTTTCTCAGTAATGCACGGATCTGTTCTCTCGTCCGAAGCTATGCATCCGCTCGACCGTCATCCATTGCGCCATCGACCTCCTTCGAGGTCCATGGAGACTCTCAAGATGAGTCCCCTCGTGTACATGAAATATTCATGCGATGTCACGTCCGTTGCAGCTTGATGGCTTAATTTGTGGATGCTGATTGATCAATGCTCGACCCTTAGTTCCTGCCCGCAGTGGGCAGGAACTAAGCAGCAGCGCTGCTGGCTCGGAAAGAAGTCACCGCGCACCCCGATGGGTGGCAGACGCGGGAATAGTCTCTGGCCACTGAGGGAACCCCTGTACCTGCGCTGGTGCGCCTTGCTGAGGTTGCGTGTTCAACCAGTGGTCGGGCGAGTGCAGGCGAGCGGCCGTGGTGGCATCAGATTCAGAATCTTGCGACGCAGACGGAGAACTCCGCTTGCGGGCGTAGGCAAATTTGAAGATGGACCTAACGCACAACGCATCATTAAATCCGTTGCCCGTCGGTCTAACCACATTCTGGAATTCGGAAAGGGTACGCCGCGGTCATGGGAGCACAAAGCTCCTCCCGAGGAGGTTCAGCCTCTTGAGCCGATCATCTTTGGGCCCCGCGCCGGGGACATGGAAGGCGAAGGGGCGCCATTCGCCCTTGTCCCTACTGCTACCGCGCATGCGACCGAAGATGCGGGGGTGGATCTTCTGGACGCGAAACTAGTCGACATTCGCAAACAGGAAAGGCCTGAGGGCCGGCCGCCCCTGATTTGGGGAACTCTTGCCGCGGCAACGTGCGTTCCCACGTCCGCCGACAGTGCCGAGAGTGCCAAGAGAGTGGCTGCCCAGCGCACGATGGTAGATGTCAAACAGACGGGCGCCAGCAACGAGATCCGCGAAACTTCGAAATACTTCAGTGCGTTGACCATGCCTGGAAGACAACATGGCCCCCTTTTGAACTGCGATTGCTTGAGGTGTTTTCTATAATCAGGGCGTTAGAGTCCATATCGGAGAACCGCTTTGTTGTTACCCATGATGAGAATGTGGACGATGGGGATCCGTTCGGACTTGGGCATTGCCCATGACGGAGGCAGATAGATGCTCGTGCACTTGACGGAGAAATCAGAGCAGCAGTGCAAATCTCAGGTCTGGTCGAGGCGTGCATAGCGGACGTGGTTCGGCCTCGGGTCCCAAGTGCGTTTCCCGGCTGCCGCGATGCACGCGCGCCCGGCATAACTCGGTGCCCAATTCACTTGGGCCGAGGAGACGCGTGGATACATTTTTTTATCGTGGGAGCACATGACAATCAAGTGCGACGAGAAGGCTGCCACAATCGTTTCTGGTGTCATCCGCGTGCAAATTTGCGGGAGTGCCCGTCGTCGGCTCGGCCGACGACGCCGCCGTGTGGACGTCGACGGCGGGTAGTTCTTCGTTGGAAGGCCGGGCGGATTGACGCGGCAAGCACTGGCCGCTGCCAGCTCGACCAGTGACGCTGCCTCAACAAAAGAGCCCAGTCCGACTAGCGTACCTGTGTCTAGGGCCGCTGATGACTCAGTCAGTGGCGGCGCATCGGCATCGGGAAGTGTTGCGCAGGTGGGCGACGCCCGGAGTGCTCTTCCGTTCCAACCGGTAGTGGTCGACGATGGTCTGATCCGCCGACGCCGCCCCCGCCGCGCGCGCCACCTGTTTGCTAGGCGTCTCTTCCGAGAGACCCCCGCCCCCAGCGGCGGCGGGGGCGCGCGCGCCGCCGCCCGAGACCAGGCGAATGTCGGAGATCCGCGTCGGCGACGAAACGTTCCCCGTGGAAGGACAATATGTTGCCGCGGCCTGTGCGGCGTCAACAGAGAAGAGAAGGACGTGGCGCAACGTCCAGAGGGCGCGTGGCGACGCAGAAGCTGGCAACCTGGCGCGCGACGCAGCGCTCTTACGCTTGGGGCGGATGGCGGGCGCATCGCGAGTCCAGGAGAGGCATCGGTGGAGTTTCAGCCAGCGCATGCGCAGATCAGATTTCCCATGAAGGGCGCAGGGGAAGGATCCATAAGCAAGAAGCGCTTTTCACATGCAATTTGGACATCGGTCGTCGATGGAAGATCGTCTTGTCGACTGCCGATCACGCAGAAGGGGCGCGCGGTTTAACCGCGCGTCGCCTCGTCGCGATGCGTTTTTGACCACGACAATGCACGGCTCAGCCGCGCGTTGCGCGGCGGCTACATGTTATTGAATATGGAGACGAAGATTCTGAGCAGGAACATAGTGCTGGCTGGCGCATTGTATTTTTTGTGGGGTACGTCAGTCTACCTCGGTCCGCCTCGAGGAATAGCCGGCAGCGGCTGCGACCCCGCCCCGTGCGCATCATTGTTTTTTTTTTGAGGGGGGGGGGGGTCGGCGCAGGAGGGGCCAGTGGTCGCGGAGATTGCGCGAAATCTGACATTTCCGAAGGGGGCCGGTGTCGGGCTTGCGAATCCGGCCTCGGGGGGAATGGGTGTGCGTAGCACGATAATGACGTGCTGAGGCTTTTCGAGTGTCGGGCCCTGAATACCCCTCCATGTCCACCTAAACGGAAACCGTCTCAGCTTGCCAGTCTTCTTGCAACGCTGTATGCGCAACCGTTTGTGCTCAAGCCTCGCTTTCTTCATCAGAGGTTTGCGATGCGCGCCGCCCTGGTCGCGCTGTGGCTGCTCGCGTCGCTGGAGCAGCGGAGCCGCGAGGTCGGCGAGCAGCTCGGCCGCGCGCAGGTGCTCGAGCGCCTGCAGGAGGTCGCCGAGAACCTCTCGGCGAGCGCTCAGGCGGTGGCCGAGTGCCCGCCGCCGCTGGTGGCAGAGGGCCCCTGCGCCCCGTGTGAGGCCTGCCCCGCGGAGGCGGAGTCGGGCCCTACCTGGGCGGGCGTGGTCGCGGGGCACCTGGCGTCGGCGCTCATCGGGCAGCTGGGCGGACGCCTGCTGCGTCGGGGCGATGGCGAGGAGGCTGCCCGTGGGGCGGTTCCTGGACCAGCGCGGCCAGCCGTTCTCGGCCGCGGAGTTCGCGCGTGAGCTGATTCCAGGGCGGTCGGTTGGACTGAAGTACGCGGAGGCGGGCGAGGACCTGTATCACGAGCGGGTCTTGCTTGGGCCCGTCGGCGCCAGCGGCGCAGGACAGAGCACGATCTGGCGCAGCATGACGCCCGATCTCATGATCTACGAGGAGCAGTACAGCGAGGGGAACATGGACGTGGAGCAGTTCGTGCTGATGAACGACGGCGCGGAGGTACCTCGACCCTTGCGCGGGTACTTCTACAAGTTCAACCCCGAGGACTACCCGTCCACGCAGGCCATGCGGCGGGAGCTAGCGTCGAGCTTGGCGACCTACGAGGAGCTGGGGTTCGCGCCGCCTGCCGTGCCGCGGATGCTGTCGGCCGAAGGCGTGATCGTGCCCACCCGACGCCTGCCGTTGCGAGGAGCCGCCCATGACGCGCCTGCCGAGGACGTGGCAGTGGTCGCTGCCGACGGGACTCGGACCCCGCCGTTAGCGCCGCCCGAGGGTCAGAGCTGGGTGATCGCAGAGATGGGGAACGACGACTACCGCTACGGGGACACGATCGAGCTGCGACAAGGGGACATCACACACAGCGAGGGCGTCGGTTTTGCCTACGTGAAGGACGATTTCTTGAAGGTGATTTTGATGAGACGCTCGGAGATCGAGGCCTTCAAGAAGCGCGGGCTGGCGGCTGTCCAGAAGGAGGCGGAGCGCCTGGGTATCGGGAGCGTCTCGATTGACGATCGGTCGTCGCCTCCCAACCCGCCAGGCACGGAGATCAGGGACCCGAAGGGCGTTGGAGAGCTGCGAGAAAAAGACGAGAGGGCTCAAGTCGGCGAGCCCAGTGGCGACGAGGGCGACGGCCGCACGCTCTGGGTGGACTACGATGAGCAGGGACGGCGATATAAGAGCTTCAGGAAGTTCACCGCTGAGATGACGCAGGAGCCGCTGGACTGCCGCGACATCGATGGGCCGTGCTGTCTCTCACACCTTCTGCTGCACGCCGAGCGTCGCCATGGAGATCTGGAGAAGTGGTTGGTGGAGTTCTTGAGGGACAACAACATCGGGAAGACGGACAGGGTGACGCACGAGCTCCAGGCTCTCGTGAAGGCGCTGCACCTTTTCGCGACCCACGACCAGGTGAACTTACCCTCGCTGGCGGGAGCCGAACGCCTCGGGCGCAGGGTGGTCGCGATCATCGATGCCTACAGTGGCCAGGCCGCGCCGAACTGGAAGCTCGCGAACGTGTGCGAGGGCGTGGGGTCAGGCCTCGAGGCGGTGGACCCTGGACTTCGCTCGTGGGGGATCCGCCGCTACAAGGACGAGCACGACAACTACGTGACCAGGACCAAGGCCTTGAGCGGCGGCGCTATGCCCGAGGAGGCAGAGGACCAGGTTGGAGGGGACGCCGTCGGCGGCCGCGGTCGCGGTCGAGGCCGTGGGCGCGCAGAAGGACGCGGGACAGCACGTGGAGGGCGTGGTGTGCCCGCGGAGAAGCCATGATGATGGAGACGGGCCGCGACGAGAAGTCCCCGCGTCGCGGCCTGCTGAGCGTCGGGGACGGGCCGTGCCAGGCGGCCCCAGGGAGGCGGCGGCTCTTTCCGCTTCCACCCTTGCATGTCGACCCAGTTTGTAGGGTCGGGCGGTCCAAGAAGCAACAGCGGAAGGATCGCGCGCGTGAGGTCCTTCCCACGCTGGTGGCAGAGGCTACCGATGCACTTAATTGGATGAGCGGGCACCGCGTCGACGACACGGAGGGCGACATCGCGTCGACTTTCGGCCTGGCGTCGGAGATGGCGGACTCTACGAGACGTTACCTGGAAGGGCTGGCCCAGCTCCAGCAGCCCAGTAGCGAGAAGGCTCGGCATCTCACCGCGGAGGCGGCCCTGATGGAGTTGCTCCGAGGGAGGGGCGGCGGGTACACCGACGCCGACCCCTCCTCAACGGCTCTGGCCCCTTTCAGGCATGACCTGGTGTCGCTGCCCTCGAACACGAACGATTGCAAGATGATCGAGGAGCTCGTTGGCGCCCGAGGTCGGTACTTTCTGGAGGGGGAAGGAGAGCGAATGCGCCTGGCTGCTGATGAACAATTAACTGAGGCTCAGTTGCATGACATTCCTTGCTACGTTGATCCCGCCCTGACGCGGAATCGGAGGAGGTACGTTCGCTTCTTGAAGGATCTGCACAGCAGGGGGCTTGTGAAGTTCTCGTCGCGCTGTCGCGAGAAGGTCGGGCTGTTTTTCGTGAAGAAGAAGTCGGGGCAGCTCAGGATGATACTGGATGCCCGCAGGGCGAACGCACATTTTCGACCCCCCCCGCACGTGAGCCTCCTGACTGCTGAGGGCCTCGGTAACATCGAGGTCGAGGGGGACCTGGAGGGCGCACCACAGCTAGCTGTCGGAACCGTGGACGTCTCCGACGCCTTCCACCGCATGAAGATGCCCGACCACCTGTGCGAGTACTTTGGCCTCCCGTCGGTGTTGGCATCGGAGATCGGGATGCATCGCGTGCAGGGAGTCGAGGTGGAGCCTAGCTCAGAGGTGGTGCCGCTCGCGACCGCGTTGCCCATGGGTTTCACCTGGTCGCTCTTTTTCGCCCAGGACATCGACGAGGAGGCCACCGCCGCGGTGATCGACAGGTGTGAGCTCTTGGTGGATCACGGGCGCCCTTTGCTGCTTCGCTGCCTCCGAGGCGGGGCTCAGATTCGGCACTACGTGTACGTGGACAACGTGGGCGTGTTCGGCGGGGGGCGAAAGATAGTCGAGGAGACCATGGAGCGCCTAGTGAGCAGCTTCGAGTCCCGCGGGCTCAAGACGCACGAGCTGGAGATCACGGAGGGAGAGATCGAAGCCCTGGGGGTGGTGCTGGACGCCAACCGCCGCCACACCCGCCTTAGCTGTAAGCGTTTCTGGCGGCTTCGGCAAGGGATGCGCGGGCTGCTTCGCCGTAGGCTCGTGAGTGGGCAGGCCGTGGAGATCGTGGTCGGCCACTGCACCTTCGCGGGACTGATACGCCGGGAGACACTCACCTGCTTCAGCGCCGTTTACAGCTTCATACAGAGCAGCTACCACGTGCCCGTTGAGCTCTGGGCGAGCGTTCGGCAGGAGCTGAAGTGCTTTTTGGGCCTGATGATCACGCTGGTGGCGTCGTGGGAGCTGGACTGGAACGGCATAGCTTGCGCCACGGACGCCTGCGAGGAGGGCTTCGGCGTGTGCTTACGCGCGCTAGGGGCCAGTACTACTTCCCGCTATGGCCGAGTGCGGGAGCGTGATCGGTTCAGACACCCTGAGCACGTCCGTGCCCGTGATGCCGCTTTGCTTGACTCGTGCCCGCTCTTGCACCGTGACAGTCTCGAGGCCCTTGGAGCTGTAGGAGCCCAGGGGCTCGAGGCCTCTTCCGAGTTCGAGGAGATATCGGCCTCCGATTTGGCCGAAGATACCTGGCACGTGTGCGGTGGGTGGCCTTTCGCTTTTGAGGAAAACATTCTCCTGCTCGAAGCCCGCGCCTTGCTCATCGGCGCCGAGCGCATCCTCCTCTCTCGCCCTGGTCGCAATCTCAGACAGCTCCTGTTCTGTGATAATCTCGCGCTTGTGCTTTGCTGTGACAGATATCGCACCAGAAACTACAAGCTTTTGTTGATCCTTAGGAAGCTTGCGTGTCTTTGCCTCGCCAGGAATGTCCGCCTCACTGTTAGATGGATCCCCTCGGAGCGAAACCCCGCGGACTGGCCCTCTCGGCTCTTTTCACACCCGCCGTCCCAGGGGACCGCGAAAGGACCTCGTGAGAGTCCTGGTGAGGTTTCTTTTCCTGCGCCCCCCGCGTCGAGCAAGGGAGGTAGTCAGCGTAGTTTTTTGAGAGCACGAAGTTTAACAAGTGACATGGAGGGGGAAAGGGAGCGAGACCACAGTCCTCGTATCGCACCCCATCGACGTCCTTTGAAGCTGTCCGAGTGTCTTTGGCCTCGTGGTCGGGCCCCCGAGCGTCCCAGAGTCGTGAGGCTTGCCGATTTTTTACCTCAGGTTGAGTCTGGTCGAAAGCAAGTGCATCCGCCCTGTCACCCGTCGGCAGGCGCTTCGGCTCAGAAAACGCCTAGCATCCACAAGGCGCGCACCATGCGTCTTTCTGATTGTCTCCCTGATCCTTCTTCGTCCGCTGCTCATGGACGACTCGGGTCGACCTCGGAGAGTTCGGACGCTGGCGCGAGCTGTGGCGGACTGGCCGACGCCGAGAGCACCCGCCGCGCCGAAGCGGCGCGAGCGGACGCTGGCCCGCAGCCGCGCGGCGGTCGCAGCAGGACAGAGCCGCGGGCTGGTCAAGGGTCGTGGAGGTCGCGGGACGCTGCTGGGCGCGGGAGTCCCTGCAGCCCCACCGCGCCTGGCCGATCAGGCGGCCGACTGCCGCGGCATCCTAAGGCCAGACACCAGTGGCTCGGCCCAGAAGCGCGGCGCGCCGTCCGACTCCACTTCGAGCGAGTCCGACGCGCAGGGCGAGCGCGCCGATCGGGCCCGCCGACTCGAGCGTCGCGGCAAGCGGCGTCTAGAGAGGTGGCTGCAGGAGGTGATGGAGAGGGACAAGCAGCTGCACGGGCTCAGTGTGCTGGAACAGCGCGCCGTGAGGGTCCGCACCGAGAGGTCGTACGTGAAGGAGCTCACATCGTTCGCGGAGTGGGCCGAGGTGGACCGGATTCAGGATGTGGACACCAGTCGCCTGGACGAGCTGCTGGTGATGTACTTCGAAGAGCTGTGGCTGAAGGGGGAGGCCCCGTCCAAAGGAATGAAGGTCATTGCCTCGGTCATGCACGTGATGCCGCAGTTCGGCAAGGTCGGGCGCCAGGGCCTGCCTCGCAGCTGGCGGGCGCTCAAGGGCTGGGTCAACGTGGTTCCGCCTCGGGCTCGCGTCCCTCAGGCCTTCGCAGTCTGGGCAGCCATCATCAACGGCCTGGTTCAGGACGGAAAGCTCGAGATGGGACTGGCGGTGCTCGTGATGTGGAGCACGTACTGCAGGCCTGGGAGCTTGCTGGCCATGCGTCCCGACGACCTCATAGCCCCGAACTCCGTGACGGGCATGTGGGGAGTGACGCTGAACCCGTACGAGGGGGGAGTGGCCAACAAGGTGAACGAGTTCGACCAGAGCTGCATGCTGGACCACTCTTTCTGGAAGTCGCTCCACCCACTGTTGGAGGCCCTCAAGTCGCGGACGGCTGGGGAGTGTCTCTGGCGTTTCAGCTACCCCGAGCTGGCCCGCTCGTTCAAGACCGTGGCAAACCGCCTCAAGATCGATGTGGTACCATACCAGGCTCGGCACTCAGGAGCCTCCCACGACCGCCTCCACGGGTTTCGAGACATGGCAGCCATCAAGCGTCGCGGCGGCTGGAAGACAGACAAGAGCCTTCAGCGGTACGAGAAGCACGCGTTGCTGAGCAAGACCTGGGAGAGGCTGAGCGAGAACTTCAAGGCGCACGCAAAGCAGTGCGAGGCTCGGCTCGTGGGAGTGCTCTTAGACGGGCAGGCCGTGCCCGTTTTCCCGTAAGCCGCGGCGTCGTGTCACGCTGGATTTGCGTCTGGGGACCGCACAGTCGGCAGATCGGGCGGCCGCTTCGTGCGTCAGGTTTTAAGGTCAGATGCTTGCATGGCGAGCGTCCCGACGCATTGTTCGCCAGATCCTTAGTGTGCGATCTCCAGCGTAAGCGTCTCCTAGGTGTTTTGGTTGAGTCAGGTTTCAGCTCTCGTCACACGTCGCACGTCCAACGAGTCATGCGAGCGGCCGCCAAAGCTTTTGTTCCTTGCCTAATCTTGCACTATGACACCTCAGCCGCGCTGAGGCCAGCCCTGCACAAGCTTGCTGCCTGCGCAGCCACTCGAGTAGATAACACGCTCAGTGCTTTCGGTAGTCATCACCGTCTCCCGTGGGTAATTTTATGTGCAGGGATCTCATCTCGAGATCTCGACGGGCTGCGGATCCAGGGACCTCGAACCAGAAGGCACCCAGGTCCTCTGTGTTTGACCAGTTTTGAAATGCCCGTCGCTTTCGCTCGCTCGCTCGCGGCTGCCCTTTTAGCCCCCATAAGGTCCCTCTATCTAAATGTGTGAACTGGCCCACGCCAGCTTTGGGACAGAATTGGGGAGTGGAGCAGTTTGTGTCTGCCGTGCACGCTGGCCAGTCTGTTTACAGGTTCACTTTGCTCGTCAGACTCCTGTCGGCAGTCCAGGCGGCGCTGAGACTGCCAGAGTAAGTTACACAGAAGCAATAGCCGCTAGAAAACAGATCGTCTCGTCATGGGTGTGCGTAGCACGATAATGACGTGCTGAGGCTTTTCGAGTGTCGGGCCCTGAATACCCCTCCATGTCCACCTAAACGGAAACCGTCTCAGCTTGCCAGTCTTCTTGCAACGCTGTATGCGCAACCGTTTGTGCTCAAGCCTCGCTTTCTTCATCACCCGCCCTCGTGCCGCCCTTGGTCACAGGGAGTGGAGCAGTTTGTGTCTGCCGTGCACGCTGGCCAGTCTGTTTACAGGTTCACTTTGCTCGTCAGACTCCTGTCGGCAGTCCAGGCGGCGCTGAGACTGCCAGAGTAAGTTACACAGAAGCAATAGCCGCTAGAAAACAGATCGTCTCGTCATGAACATGGTCCCTTCCGTGCCTGCTCGAGCCGCCGCCGCTGCCACGTTGCCGCCGTGTTGTTTGTTATTGGTCGCGCCACAGTTGAACGCGGCACAAAAAGGACATCAACAGGTGCGCGCGCCTCGCTCTAGCTCGCATCTACGCATTTATGTGTTACGCTGTGCTTCCTTAGCGGGTCTACATGTTGAGCCATGTCGTCGATGCGCGTTCCAGCAGTTGAGAACTCAGATCAAAGAGCCATGTTGAGACAAGACAACAGACCACTGAATATGTCAGAATCGATCAATCCCCTGGCACATAGCCATGCGACTATGGTAGAGGAGCATGCTCATGTCGGGGGCGCGGTGCAGGAAGAAGAAGGAGGAAAGCATGCTCGTTGACACCTGCATGGCGTCGGCGTGATTCGCCAATCTCAGGCAGTTCACCGAGCCACAATGCACATTAAATGTGCTTCTAGTTTCATATCAGGGAAAGCCGCGGTCGTAAACATATCAATCCCCGCTTCGGTTGCATTTGCTTGAGGCAAGGCTGGTTCTGGCCAGTGCGCTGCCTTACTAGTTTCGCATGTACGTTCAACACATGGTCTTCGTCTGCGTGTGCCTTGGTAGTTGCTTGCCGTCGGCGCGAATCTTTCATCGCATGATTTTCACCGCCGCGCCGGCACGGTGCGCCCTACATCATAATACGAAAATATGCACGCGCGTTGGTAATTCGCTCCCAAACCCACGTTGAAGGGCGCTTGTTTGACGCCCCCCTGGCGGGGATGGGATAACTGGAAGGGAATCGGCTTTGTTACAACGTTCATATTCTTTGTTCCTCAACTTCTTCGGGGCTGGCGACGACGACGACGACGAGGACGACGACGACGACCACGACGACGAATTCGACGACGACGACGACGACGACGACAACGAGTGCGACGACGACGGCTCGCACGGAAAATCGTTTCACACACACACCGTATGGCAGGCGGATTTGTTTCAGGTCGGTGCCTTCCTGGGGTGCACTTGTGACCGTCTTGTGTGTTTCGTCGGGCCTCTTTTGGTTCTTCGGCCATTTTCAGCCGCGTCGGAAACCATCTTGGAGCATTGGGGGCCATTTTGGCGAGTAGTGGCCATCTGACACATTGCGCCCCGCCCCACGAACATAATCCGGCTGAGCAACCCAACCATATGCACGTATGAGTACTGCAATGGTGCGTATCCTCTTCGGTGGAGCTGGGGCCACGAAGCGCGTGGGGTGTGTGCAGAATTGGGTGACGCTTGCGGTCACACCAGTGGAGCCTTCGGTGGGGCCCCCCATGGGGCCACGAAGCGTGCGAGGGGTGTGCCGAAATGGGTGGCGGGGACGCACGTGGTCACAGCCACTGGAGCCTTCGGTGGGGCGTGTGAGGGGTGTGCCGAAACCGGCGGGAATGCATGTGGTCACAGCCACTGGGGCCTTACAGTGGGGCTCCCCCATGAGGCCACGAAGCGCGTAAGCGGTGTGCCCAAATGGGTGGCGGGTTCGCGTTTGGTCACGGGCAGTGGGACCTTCGGTGGAGCTCCTTATGGGGCCATGAAGCGTGTGAGGGGTGTGCCGAAATTGGTGGCGGGTTCGCATGTGGTCACAACCAGTGGGGCTCTCGGTGGCGCGTTCCCCCTGGGGCCACGAAGCGTGTCAGGGGTGTGCCGGAATGGGTTGCGGGGACGCGCGTGGTCACAGCCAGTCGGGCCTTCGGTGGAGCTGCTTACGGGGCCACGAAACGTGTGAGGAGTGTGCCGAAATGGGTGGCGGAGACGCTTGCGGTCACAGCCACTGGAGCCTTCGGTGAGGTTTCCCATTGGGCCACGAAGCGTGTGAGGAATGTATCGAAATGGATGGTGGGGACGCACGTGGTCACAGCCAGTCGGGCCTTCGGTGGGGTTCCCTATGGGGCCACGACAAGTGTGAGGGGTGTGCCGAAACCGGTGGCGGGGACGCACGCTGTCACAGCCACTGGAGCCTTCGGTGGAGCTCCCAAGGGGGCACGACACGTGTGAGGGCTGTGCCGAACTCGGCGTCGGGGACGCACGTGGTCACAGCCACTGGGGCCTTCGATGGAGCCCCCCATGGGGCCACGAAGCGTGTGAGGGTCGGGGCCGACATGCGTGGTGGGGACGCATGTGGTCACAGCCACTGGGGCCTTAGGTGGAGCTCCCCATGGGGCCACGAAGCGCGGCACTGGGTGCGCTGAAATGGTTGACATACGGAGGGCAGAGGCAAGGGTCGGAGAAGGGGGGAAAAGGAGGAGGTGGAACAAGGGGCGCTGTCTTTGCAAAACGAGGGCCCCACACCGTATGATGGTTGGGACAGGGGGGGGTGAGAGTGCCCTTGGTTAAGGGAAGATACGTTTGGGGAAGAGGAGCGGAATTACTCGTTAGACCACTTACGCTCAAAGGGCTGGTGATATTCTTGGCAAGGCTGATTGTGTGTGTGGTGGTGTGGGGCGTGCGTGGGGTGGGGTGGGATGGGGGGTGGGGTGGGGTGGGTGGGGAGGGAGAAGGGGGGGTGCGCGACGTAACGCGAGGTTGGGGGCTTAGCACATTGCAGAAACACGACCAAATAGCCCTCGGAATTCTACCACGCCTCAACGTGCCAGGTGGCGTGGTGGCGGATCAGGCCCCGATTGCGGCCGAAGAACAAGGGCCAGGTGCGGAACATAGTAGTCCATTTGTTGATATGTTGTGCTCCCCTTTGTTTCTTCTGTCCCATCTCCCCCCTGCCACATAGTGTTCTGATTTCCTCTCGCAACCGTTTCCGTCCAGTGCGCGGTGTACGTACGAACGAGGCAGATGCAAAACATTTACTCCGAGGTTATATGGGAGCCTCCCAAGCTCGGTCTGCCGTGCACCGCCTACGCAGTTGCACTGAACGACGGGAAGGTGACGCTGTACTTAGATGCCAAGGGCGCGCCCCATGACAACAAGGACGCTGCGCCTTTACGACTTCTTCCCATGTGCATCGGACTCCCATCGCTTTGACGTGCGACCGCCGTGCTGCGATGCAGCCGTGTCTTGCTGTTGCGAACGGGTGCGCGTGTTGTGTTGATGGTCGCATTGGAGGTGAAGGGCGAGGTGGCAGGAGTGATCACGAGTGCGAAATTCGCATTCGATTTCGTGCCATACGTTACAATCTGCAATTCGCATTGGCGTTCGCGTCGATGTCCGTGCGCTCGCCAATTCTGATGTTGGTGGCTGCTCTGTCGAGTGCGCTACCTACCTCGGTCATCGCGAATCAAGCAGTTGGTAAAGCTAGAAATGGGAATGCACATCCAGCCATGCTGCAAGGAAGGACAAACCGAGCGAATCGACGCCACGCTAACCGAACGGAGCGGTCCGTAAAGCTGAGTCGGGCTACCCGCGTAGGCTATTCTACGCCAAGCTCGTCTCAGTGAAGCTAAATCCAAACCGACACTCAACAGCCCACCCACATCCAAAGCCAAGCTAAATCCAAAGCCAAACATACCTCTGAAAATAATGCTAAAGGTGACTCTCAATCATGTATGTCCCGAAACAGATTCGGGGGACAAGGCTACCTCTGCAGCCTAAGCTAAAGCTGGGCTGAAGCTGAACTTCCAATGCGCAATGACCCGTTTGAAGGGGTTACGGTCATTGGCGTGCGGCGCATGCTCACGCCGCCACCGGAGCTCCCTATGGTGCTCGACGTACACCCCGTTTTGGCCGCGTGTGGCGCTTCCTATGGGACGCGATCCGTGTGCGCGCAACCCCCGCCAGAGCTGTATGGGAAGCTCCCTATGGGGCGCGATCCGCGTGAGTGGTGCGGCGAGAGGGCAACAACAGGAAGCGAGATAATAAGGGAGGGGAAGAAGGGATGAGTGGGAGTGCGAGACGCGCGGCGCTGCGGAATGCGAACGAGGGCAACATTGTAAGCATGTGGCACAAAATGGCGACCATACTGCGGACAAGCTTGACCAGGCGCATCCTGGGGCCCAGACGGGCGTACAGACACTCCTGGCCTTGGCCAGGGAGACCTATATTTGATGCACCAACCTAGTGCCCAGATCATGCCAGCCCATATTTAGTGGGGTTGCCTGTCTGCGCGTCCGTCGAGGACAACGCCAGCATCATCCCTGCCACGCAGACTTCGATCATGGTCCCTCTGCTGCTGGAGAACGTGGCCTACAAGGCGCAGGCACGCTGGTGCAAGACAGGGCAGCAGGGACTGATGGCGACAAGACCTGGGAGGGGAGGGTCGAGGGAGGGGATATGGAGGAGAGGATCTGCCGTCCGCCTGGGAGTGCCCGTCCAGCTTGTGCTGACACGGCGATGCGTCTCCGCAGGTGGTGCAGCACGACGCAGGGGCAAGGAGACGTCATCGATCCAGCGCGTGATCCCACACCCCGAATCAGGCCCCTGAGAGCCAGGACGCTGCCGAGCAGGTTTTCGCCCATATCCAGCGGGAGAAACGAAGGGGGAGTATTTCGTCCTGCGGCTGCAGTTTTCTTGGGAAAGGATCAGGTATTCGTTTATCCCGTCCACTAGGCCCCGACCAGACGGCCCCCAGCAATGCCCTTTGCCTTTAGACCACGGCATGCAGCAGACGCGCGCACCGCATGCGAAGGTCTACAGGAGGACAGCGTGCGGCCCCAGCGCGCCCGGTGCGCGCACCGCGCGTGGATCAGGACCGGCCCCCCCATACTTTTGGTCTACTGATCCGATGCTGCCCCCGCCCCTCTCAGTGGCGTGCGCCTGGAGTGCGATTCCTGGGATGCGCGCGATGCCACCCTCTCGGGGGCTGGCCTGGGACAGGTTTTTCATCCCGAATCGTTGTTTGATGTTCTTGGGGCCCGGTCAAGGCCTGTGGATGTGTGGTATCTGGGTCTGATGGGGGCGTTGGGATGCTAATGGGAGCGTCACGTGGACTTGGACTTTCCCTTCACGGGACCGTTTCGACTCAGGACGCAGTCAAATTGGCGAATTCAAGTACGGTACGATGTCAGTGATCTAATGTCGGAGTCGAGCCAATAAGTAATCGCAGGACTTTGGTGGCAGGGATTACTCCTCCCTGGTGCCAAGTGCTCGTTTTCGCTTTCATTTCGGACATTGGCGTTGGTATGTGCATATGTGGCAAGTGGTGTAGTGTTCTAATGTTGGATCAAGTGTACTGCCGCATGGTAGATGCGATGTGCAGTTGGGGCCGAGGCGAGTCAGACATTGAAAGGTATTGGTGCCTGCAGACGTTGTTTTATCGAGATCGACGTGCTGATTAAGCATGCGACCATCACACAGTGGAGCAGAATGTGCTGCCACCGCTTGCGCAGGTGGCCAGCCGGAACATGCTCGGATGGGGGCCATATTCTAATTTTAGCCAAACCCAGACAGTGGTGAAGGAGCTGAAGAAGATGTCGCCAGTCGTGCAGGTGTGCGCTTTCTCATCTGGCCTTGAGCTATCACATCTGCAGTGCCGAAGGTAGAATAAGCTTCCGGACATGGGGTTTCACTGATGGGACCGCCCGCGGATTTGTCGGCGCGTCAGCGGTTTTTGATTCTGCCCGCGCGGAGCGGCGCAGGGCGGAGGCCGAGGCGCCCCCACCAGCCGCGGCAGCCCACTCAGAAACGATGCCCGCCAGCCCAGGGTTTTCTTTGGCAGTCTTGGGCACATCTTGACGCCTCAAAACTATTCGGAAGCGAAGAGGCGAGACGACACACCGCATTCAGACACCCTCGGCGTTTCAAGGATGTTGGCCTCTTTGAGGTATCGTTGGGAGGTTCCGTGCCCACTTGGAGCCGTCTGTAGGCGATCTTGGAACCTGCTTGAAGCATGCTATCTTGGGCCATGCTGTGCCACTTTGGAGGCCAGCTTGGGCTATCTGGGGCCCTGTTGGAGCGGTCTTGGCCAAGAAGGGACCCTCTGACACCTCCCCCCCCCTCTCCAGACCCAGGGGAGACGGGCGGACCCCTCCAGCCTAGCGCCTGGCCATGGGACTGGCGTGCCCGCGCTTCTAGGACGGCCCAAGACGCCCCCACGATGGGCCAAGACGACCAGACAAGACAAGACCAGGACCAGAGAGGACCAGACGAGACAAGACCAGACGATACAGTATGTGAGAAGACACGCCAAGACAGCCTCCAGATCGGCCTGAAGATGACCCAGGACGCCCCGAGAGAGGCCCCGAGAGACCCAAACCCTTCAACCATGCAGGAAGTCTGTGACTGAAGCCTTCTCGCCATCTCATTCCTGAATGGCTGTCGAGCCCTCCCAGATGGTTGAAAGAGGGCTCCGAGAAAGCTCCAAGACGGTTCCGCCCCCAAGAGGGCACCAGGCCCGTCCAAATGCCTAGTTGTACATGCCGCCGAGGCGCCCCCGAGAGGCACACTGATGCCAGCATAGGGAAATCAGATGCCGGCAGGAGGCCTCCAAGAGGCCCCCAGGAGGGCCCAGGGGCCTCCAGGAGGCCCCCAAGAGGCCCCCGACATGCCCCCGAGGTGACCTCAAGAGGCTTCGCGAGGCTGGGGGAAAGTCTTCTCGCGTGGGGTCGGAAGGGAAAACAGGGGGATCGGAAGAGACAAGCACCTAAACGAACTGCGCCAGAGGTAGCCTGGGAGTTCCTGAGTCAGTGAGGCATCATGGGTCCGTTGTCAGCATCGCATGATCTCCCTCTTCGCCTCCTAACCACCCTCGTTCTGTCATTTTTCCATTGTCTACGTCGTCATACGTCTTCGGCGTTCCCTCGAGCTATACCAACTTTCATCCGCTTGGTCGCTGTCCTTCTTCCGTTTCCCTCTCCATCTCAGTCTCTTGGTATTGACGCATGTCATATGGCCCCGTAGGGGATTTCATGACATTGACTTCCTCATGAGCTTTCTCAGGATCATCGTATGCCCATTCGCCCTTCTTCGGTCGTACGGGCCTGTTGGTATTCTCCACGAGCCGATGTGTGGGAGACGTTGTGCAGCGCCGCCGCCACATGTTCGCTTCAATCAGGATGGTGTGGATATTCGAAGTTGGTATGCGTCCCCGCGATTCTGCGCGAAACCCTCGGCAGCGGAGCGCTGTGGGAGGGGGGGGACGTCGAAGACACGCTTGAGCCGTGAGGTGGTGTCGGAGGAGCTTTGTGTCGCCAGCCGAGGCTGCGATCTGCTAGCCGAGCAGATCAGGTACATCCGAATCGCTGCGGGCTGCGAGGTCTCATCAAGCCGAGGGCTGCGCGCCACGCTTGGCCGAACCGTGCGTAGCAGACTGCATGCATGCAGCTGATTGATCGTGTCCTGGCCTGCGCGACCGCAGCAGCTGAGGATCGCAGAGGTACGCCCTGTGAGGGGAGCAGAGAGAGAGAGAGAGAGCTAAAGAGAGAAAAAAACAGAAAAAAGGTACATCCGAATCGCTGACCATTTGCATCTGTCGTCAGTCACCGACCGCGTTCCACTACTTGCAAAGTGCCTGCGAAAGAACTCCCGTTCGCCTCGATGTAATGGATCGTGAATTCTCCGCAGCTGTTCCAGGCCATTTGCGAGTAGTGACTCTGCGAGTAGTGGAGCGCGCTTGCCCAGTCAGGCGTGGGGCGTCAGAGCATGCACCTCAGGCCTGCAGACCCGGGGGGCGAGCGACACGCCGGCGCTCGGAAGTCCTCCGCCCGGGCCCTGGGCCCAGACGCCGAGGAGGCACGGGTCTGCGCCCGCGCGCCGGAGGACGGCCCTGGCTGTCGACGTCCGCGGGGGGCCGACCTGGGTGTCACTGCCGCCGTCGGTCACCGAGCGCGTTCCATTCCTCGCAGAGTGCCTACTCGCAAACTTCGGAAAAGCACACGCTCGCCTCGATGCAATTCATCGTACTCCAGATCCTTCACTAAGCACCCCCCCCGTGCCAACCTGTCCGACGCCCCTTGCCCGCCCCCCCACGCGCCCCAAACGCACCCCCTCTCGCTCCCGAACCTCCCCACGCTCCCCGAAGGACAGCGGTTTCCCACCCCCCCGGGCGATCCACCCCCCCCACGCTTATTGAGAGACCTGGAGTACATTCCCTGCGGCAGATCCGGGCCACTTGCGAGCAGCGGCTCTGCGAGCAGTGGAGCGCGCTTACCGCCGTCGGGAGGCTCGCGGCGCGCTCTGCGTGCCGGCCGGCCGGTCCCCTGCCTCCCGCTTCCGCCGTTCTTCTGCACGAGCGAAATGGGTACGGAAAGAATGGGTACAATGCCCAACAGCAGGTCCTGTTCATTTTGAACAGGACTCGCTGTCCACGCCGCCGCAGCCTGTGTCCATTCGAGACAGAAGGCCGCCTGCTCAACAGCGGCCGCTGTTGGTCTGGGACAACACTTGTTGTTGGGCATTGTACCCATTTTTGCAGCACCCGTCTCGGGCGTCCTAAGTTCTTGCCAGTGGGGCGCGCTGCCGGCAGGGCGGGCCGCCCCACCGAGTGCGGCCGCGGGGTGGGTCGCGGCTCCCTGCGCGCGGGCCCAGGCCGCAGGCGGAGGAGGAGAGAGGCAAGGGCTCCCACGAGGGCGCGAAGTTATTCGCGCTTCGCGGTCCTCGTTCCTTCTCCCCCTCCTCCTCGTCCTCCTTTTCTCCCTTTGGGGGGGCGGCGCACGAGCGCGAAGTTACTCGCCCTTCGCGGAGCGCGAAGCGCGGAGTTGGGAGCCCTCGGAGTGCGGCCGCGGGGTGGGTCGCGGCTCCCTGCGCGCGGGCCCAGGCCGCAGGCGGAGGAGGAGAGCGGAGGGTGCCAACTGAAGAGTCTGGGAGACGCCAGAGTCGCAGGCCTGGAGGTTGGCACCAACACCAATATCGGCGGTGTGCCTCCACTGGGGAAGAATGTGCCGATCTCGGTGATGGTGGCAACATTCTGGCTTCCAAGGTGGCCGAAATATTACCACAATCACCGAGATCTAGGATCATCTTCCCCCTGTGGAGGCAACCCTTCTGTGTTGGTGTTGGTGCTCATTTCCAGGCCTCCAGTAGGGGGCGCCGCCTGTGCGCTGCCGTGTCCCACGCGTTCGGTCTGGGCCCTCGTCGGTGGGCATTGTTGGTTCGGTCCATTCTGGCGCGGGGGCAGTGCGGGCGCGGGCGTTCAAGATTGAAGGCCGCTGACAGCCCTCTTCAACCTGGCAGGCGGAGGTTGTGCACATACGGAATGGCTTACGCGTTGACAGAAGCCACAGCTTGCGCCATGATGGCAGGAGCCTTTATACTCGAGCGAGGTCGGACAGGGATGCTTTCGCCCCCGTGGCGGATGCGCAGGCGGGTTGTTGCGATCTGAATCTATACTCCAGATCCTTCGCTAAGCACCCCCCCCGTGCCAACCTGTCCGACGCCCCTTGCCCGCCCCCCCACGCGCCCCAAACGCACCCCCTCTCGCTCCCGAACCTCCCCACGCTCCCCGAAGGACAGCGGTTTCCCACCCCCCTGGGCGATCCACCCCCCCACGCTTATTGAGAGACCTGGAGTAACCTGTCCGGTGTCTAGGTATCTAGACCCAGGGCCTTAGCCCACGTCTTGCCGTGCTTTCTCTTGCCGTGCCACGAGGGGGGCGGAGGCGTAGGTGTAGAGATTCGGCCTGGCTGCGGTGCTGCCCCGATGTTGCTCAGGAGGACGATTTTGAGATTGCGATGTGATGCAGGCTTTCCCCGGCCTCTTTGTTGTTTCACGCGTGCCGTGCTCCATCTCGCTCGAAACCGTGCTTCTGGTATCGAAGACTCCTACGGCGAATCGCCGCCGCCCCCTGCCTTCTAGAATCGCCCATGTGGCCGAGCGTTGTGGCAAGAGCTCCGCCAAGCTATCGGACCATGTGTTCCCCCAACCGTTGTGGAAACCCTTCGGGGAACACTTGGGGGAAGATGGCAAGGAAGATCAGGAGGAGGCAGAGGAGGAGGTGAAATAGGAGGAGGAGGAGGAGGAGGAGGAGGAGGAGGAGGAGGAGGGGACATCTTGAGAGCCTATGAGGATATTATTGGGGCATCCTGGGAGTTTCCTGGAAGCCTCTTAGAGGCATCTTGGGGGCCTCCTTGGGCCTCTTGGGGGCCTTTGGGGGCTTACTCGGGGGCCTCTTTGGCCGTCTTGGTGGGCTCCTGGCCCGTCTGGCGCCGTCGGAAGCCGTCTGGGGGGCCTCCCTGGGCCAACTTGGGGCCCTCTTGGGGTGCTCCAAGGCTTGGAGGCCATCTTGGGCGTCTCGGAGGCCTCTTGGGCCGTCATGGAGGCCTCGTGGGCGATCTTGGTGCGATCTTTAGGGGCTCTTGGGCCGTCTCGGGCCGTCGGAAGGCAGAAAAGAAACACATGCCCAAATCCTCTCTGCCTCAGAAATCAATGGTTTTGGCCTCCTCGGGCCTTCCTGGAGGCCCCATGGGAAGCCTCTTGTGCCGTCTTGGACCATCTAGGGCCATCTTGGGCCGTCTTGGTGGGCTCCTGACCCGTCTGACGCAGTCGGAAGCCGTCTTGGGGGCCTCTCTGGGCCAACTTGAGGCCCTCTTGGGGTGCTCCAGGGCCGTCTTGGAAGCTTTCGTGGGCGTGTTAGAGGCCTCTTGGGCCGTCTTTGGGCTGTCTTGGGGCCTCTTGGGCCGTTTTGGGGTCATCTTGGAGGCCTTGTGGGCGATCTTGGTGCGATGTTTGGGGCCTCTTGGGCCGTCTTGGGCCATCTGGAGGCCATCTCAGGCCGTCTTGGGTGCATCTTGGGCCGTCTTGGAGGCATCATGGGGCCATCTTAGCCGTCTTGGAGGCCATCTTGGGCGTCTTGGAGGCCCCTGGAGTTGTTTTGGGGCTCTCCTGGGGTGCTCCAGGGCCGTCTTGGAAGTTTTCGTGGGCGTGTTACAGCCTCTTTGGGCCGTCTTTGGGCCCTCTTTGGGCAGTCTTTAGGCCCTCTTGGGGCCGTCTTGGGGGCATCTTGGGCAGTTCTAAGGCCATTTTGGAGGCCTCTTGGGCGCTTTGGCGGCGATCTTCGGGACCTCCTGGGCCCTGTTGGGCCGTCGGAAGGCCGAAAAAGAGTAAATACGAAATCCTTCAAAAACCTGAGGAACGAACAATGATTGTAGCCCTCCTGGAAGACCTCTCGAAGGCCTCTTGGGCCGTCTTGGAGGCTTCTTGGGCGGACTTGGAAGTATCTTGGACCCTCTTGGGCAGTCTTGGAGGCCATCTTGGGCCATCTTGGAGCCGTCTGCAGCAGGACAAACCTTTGCAACCACCTCGTGCGATCTCTTCTTGTGCTTCCGGGTGGCCGGCGGGCTGGGCCGGAGCACCAGGGGAGAGTTTTTGGAAAAGAGCCAAAACCAAAACCGAAAGGATCCAGCACGCCGGGCACCCCTGTGACAAGCACAGGGGGCGGCGGATCGAAGACGCCTACGGCGAATCAGCGCCGCCCCCTGCACCTTTGGAAGCGCCTCTGTGGCCGACAGCTGGGCCAGAGCTTGGCCAAGCTATCGGGCCAGTTGTTCCCCGAGTCGGTTTGGAAAGACTTCGGGGAACGCGTGGGGGAGGAAGAAAAGAAGGAGGGGCAGGAAGAGGACAAAAGAGGAGGAGGAGGAGGAGGAGCAGGAGGAGGAGGAGGAGGAGGCCTCTTGGGCGCCTCTTGGGGCGCTATTGGGGCCTCCTGGGAGCTTCCTGGGGGCCTCTTGGAGGGTTTTTTGGGGCCTCTTTGGTTGTCTAAGGGCGTTCCTGGCTTGTCTGACGCCGTCGGAAGCCGTTTTGATGGCCTGTCTGTGTCGTCTTGGGGCCCTCTTGGGGCATATCAGGGGTTCTTAGAGACCATCTTGGGCGTCTTCGAGGCCTCTGGGGCCGTTTTGGGGCCCTCGTGGGGCCGTCTTGGGGGCCTTTTGGGCAGTCATGGGGCCATCTTGGAGGCCTCTTGGGCGATCTTGGGGGCCTCTTGCGCCGTCTTGAGCCGTCGGAATCACGAGAAGAGCAAATGCCAGAATCTTTCAAACACCTAAGGAAATCAATGATTTTGGCCTCGTCGTGCCTTCCTGGAAGACCTCCTGGACGCCTTTTGGGCCGTCTTGGAGGCCTCTTGGGCTGTCTTGGGCCATCTGGAGGCCATCTGAGGCCGTCTTGGGTGCATCTTGGGCTGTCTTGGAGGCATCATGGGGCCATATCAGCCGTCTTGGCGGCCATCTTGGTTGGGCCGTCTGGGGGCCCTCTTGGAGCCGTCTTGGGGGCCTCTTGGATAGTCATGGGGCAATCTTGGAGGCCTCGTGGGCGATCTTGGGGCGATCGTGGGGGCCTCTGTGGCCGTCTTCAGCCGTCGGAAGACAGAAAGAAGCAAATGCCAAGATCCCTCAAACACCTAAGGAACATCATTGATTGTGGCCTCTTCGGCCCCTTCTGGAGGACCTCTTGGAGGCCTCTTGGGCTGTCTTGGAGGCCTCTTGGGGCCTCTTGGGCCATCTGGAGGCCATCTGGAGTCCATCTGTGGCCGTCTTATCTTGGGCCGTCTTGGAGGTATCTTGGGGCCATCTTAGCCGTCTTGGATGCCATCTCGGGCCGTCTTGGAGCCGTCTGGAGCAGGAAAAACCCTTGGCAACCACCTCTGGAAGATCTTTCTGGGTGGCCGGCGGGACGGGCCGAAGCCCCAGGGGGAGCTCTTTTGGAATAAGAGCCAAAACCCAAACCGAAAGGATTTAGCACGCCAGGCACCCCTGCGATGAATCGACAGAGGGCGGCGGATCGAAGACGCCTACGGCGAATCACCGCCGCCCCCTGCCTTTGTGGAAGCGCCTATGTGGCCGAACGTTGAGGCCAGACCTGCGAAGCCATCGGACCATGTGTTCCCCGAATCGGTTTGGAAAGCCTTCGGGGAACGCGTGGGCGTCTTGAAGGTCATCTTGGCCGTCTTGGAGGCCTCTTGGGAGATCTTTCGGCGATCTTTGGGGGCTCTTGGGCCGTCTCGGGCCGTCGGCAGGCCGAAGAGAAGGAAATGTCAAAATCCGTCATTTTTTTTTGGCCTTAGGAAAATCACTGTTTTTGGCCTCTTCTGGCCTTCGTGGAGGCCCTCTTGGGGGCCTCTTGGGCCCTTTTGGGCCAGCTTCGAGCTAGCTTCGGCCATCTTGGTGGGTTCCTGGCACGTCTGACGCCGTCGGGAGCCGTCTTAGGGGCCTTTCTGGGCTAACGGGGGACCCTCTTGGGGCGCTTCGGGGCCGTCTTGGAGGCCATCTTGGGCGTCTTGGAGGCCATCTTGGGCGTGTTGGAGGCCTCTTGGGCCGTCTTGGGGCCCTCTTGGGGCCATTTTGAAGGCCACTTGGGGGCCTCTTGGGCCGTCTTGAGCTGTCGGAATGCCGAGAAGAAGCAAATTCCAAAATCCTTCAAAAACCTACCGAAAATCAATGATTTTGTCCTCTTCGGGCCCTCCTGGAGGACCTCTTGGAGGCCTCTTGGGCTGTCTGGGAGGCCTCTGGGGGGCCTCTTGGGCCGTCTTGGGCCGTCTTGGATTCTCTTGGGCCGTCTTGGAGGCAGTCTTGGGCCATCTTGGGCGGACTTGGAGGCCATCTTGGACCATCTTGGAGGCCATCTTGGGCCAACGTGGCCATCTTGGCACCATCTTAAGCCATCTTAGAAGGTTTTTTTCCGGATTGAGCACATTTCCGGGTGGCCGGCGGGACGGGCCGGAGCCCCAGGGGGAGTTCTTGTGGAAAAAGAACCAAAGCCGAGAGGATCTGGCACGCCAGGCACCCCTGCGATGAATCGACAGGGGGCGGCGGATCGAATGGTCTTCGGCCCATCCCGCCACCGTGCCTGTGCGTTGTGGGTGCGACGCACATTTGATATTCGTCTGGATCTCGTGTGAGGCCTCTTGGAGGCCTCTTGGAGGCACTTGGGATGTCTCTTGGATGCCTCTTGGGGGCTTTTGGGTGCTCTTTCGGGCCTCTTGGGGGCCTCTTAGGGCCTCCTGGGCGCTTCTTGGGGCCTCCAGGGGGTCTCGTGGGGCAGAAGGCTCGGATTTTCGGTTCGTTTTCCCTTTCTTGGACACTTTTTGGGGCCGCCTTGGGGCTCTCTTGGACCGTCTTGGTCGCCTCTTAGGCCTTCTTGGAGCGCTCTGAGGCAGTCTTAGGGCCTACTTGGAGGCTTCGTCGAAATCAATTTTGGCTCTTGGGGCCCTCTCAGGAGGCCTCTTGAAGGCCTCTTGGGGGGCCTTTTGGGCCGGGCCATCTTGGGCGTCTCGGGCCGATGTTTCGGCGACTTGGGGTCCTCTAGGGGCGTGTTTAGGGCCTCTGGGGGCCTTCTTGGCCCGTCTTGGGGCCCTTTTGGGTCCGAACAGTTCAGGCGCCACCACTTGGCAACGTCAAGGGGGCACGCGACAAACCCCAAGAGATTTCGGAATTTGGGAACTGGGTCCCTGAAAGACTCCTCAGGACTGAGGATTAACGCCCCAGGAATTACAGTAGAAACACATGTCAAGAAACACCCTGCTTGCCTCCAGGGTGCCCTGGGTTTCTTGACTGTCGATGTTTTGCTATGGACAGCGTGACGTTTCCATATTAATAATCAATGGACGCCCTGGGGTATCAGGTCTGGGTTTCTGGTGGAAGGTTTTTTGTGGTCGAGCTCCTACTGTAGGCAAAGGGCCTGAGGACACACGCCCACTCCGTGCACAGCGGCATGGCTGCGGAATCCTTATTCCCGCTCCTCCTCCCTCTCCCCTGCGCCCCTCTCTCCCCGTTTGTTCTGGGCCTACCCGCCGATTGGAGCAGGGATGCGCGCTCCGTACCCTTGAGTCCACAGGAAAGAAGCCCCCCCGTCTCCCTCCCCTTTCACGCCCCCTCCCCCCCCTCGCTTCTCCCCCTTGTTCCCTCCCCACTTCACGCCCCCTTCTCCCTTTCACGCCCCCCTCCCCTCGTTTCCCCCCTTGCCCCTTTCACGCCCCCTCCCCCCTCCCACCTCACCCTTTCACGCCCTTGCGCCCACCTCGCTTCTCCCCATCCCCCCCCCTTCCCTGCTCGGCCGATTCGGTGCGGATACACCCGCGCTTCTCTCCCCGCCGTCCCCCCACACACCCACCCACCCACCGACCCACCGACACTCCCACGCACCCGCGCCCCCCCCATACACACACAAACACAAACACAAACACAAACACAAGCACAAACACAAACACAAACACAACCACAACCACAAACACAAACACAAACACAACCACAAACACAAACACAAACACAAACACACACAAACACAAACACAAACACAAACACAAACACAAACACAAACACAAACACAAACACAAACACAAACACAAACACACACACACAAACACACACAAACACAAACACAAACACAAACACAAACACAATCACAAACACAAACACAAACACAAACACACACAGAGAGAGAGAGAGACACACACACACACCCGTAGCTGTTTTGGCTCAAGATGCTTTGTTCCACAGGGGAACGCGTGGATACCGCTAGTGCGCGGCCAGTGCCAGGGCGCTTCCGCCCGACAGTTTTGATCCAGTTGTGGGCGAGGGGTAGGCTGTGCGCTGCCCACTCGTCACGTCCAATGCTTCTCAGAGGGCCAGGTCGGAGCCGCGGGCCAAGGGCGGCGGCAAGGCCAAGGGCAAGGGAGTTGGCAAAGCGGGCAAGACCAACGCCCGCGGCTCGGACCCCTTGGACTACGTCCGCTGTGCGCACTGCCCGTACAAGTGGAACTTCAAGGCTAGGGCCGAGTGCTACAATTGCAAGAAGGCGCTCAAGCCTGCCGTCGTGGACGAGACCGCACGGCCATGGGCGGCGGCTTGGTCCTTCGTGCGGAAGCCGTGGGTGGCGCACGGCGAGGCTTGGTACGCCGACCCGCCGCCAGCGGCCAGCCCTCCCTCCGACGCCGAGTGCCTCGCGGCTTTGGCGGCGCGGCACCCTGAGCAGTGCCAGCAGCTGGAGGCCCTGGCGGTCGCGCCGCCCGTTGTGGCCACGGTGCTGCCCGACGTGGCCCTCAACCGTGCGCAGGCCAAGCAGCGGAGGGCTCAGGCCACCTTTGCTGCCAAGACCCAGCAGGTCCGCGACGCCGAGCAGTGGCTCCAGGCTTGCCGCGAAGAGGAGCTGCGCGCGGGGGGGCACCTGGAAGTGGAGGACGCCTACAAGGCCGCCGCGCCCAAAGGTATCCAGGTGCAGGCGCAGGCGGAGCAGCAGCAGCCAGGAGTTGAACCCAAGCCACCCGTCGGGCTCAACGTCACGGCGCTGTTGGCGGAGAACTTCCACGTCGAAGCGGGCGACGCCTCCAAGCTCGACGATCCCGACTTGGACATCGCAGATGCCGAGCGTGGGGAGTTCAGCATGTCCCTGCAGAGCTTCGTCGACCAGGTCAAGCAGCACGTCCGCACCACGTTTGGGGACGCCAAGGCGCAGCTGGAGCAGAGGCGCAGCGAGATCGACGCCAAGCATCAGCTGCTTCCCGCCAGGCGCAAGCGACCCCGCACCGAAGCTGCAGCCCCAGAGCCAGCCGCCGCAGCACCAGCAGCTGGCCAGGCGGCGGCAGCAGGCGGAGGCGATCCGCAGGCAGCCGCGGCAGCTGCCGCCGCCCCCAGCCAGGACGCAGCTCCTGGGCAGCCACCTGGGGACGGGGCCGCTGCTGCTGGTGCTAGCCTTGCTGAGCCACCCAGCCTGCGTGGCCCAGATGGCCCAGCCAAGCTGGAGCAGCTCAGGCGAGAGCTGGCCCAAGCCACACCCGTCCCAGCGGACGTCACTGCGTGAGCCCCCCGCGCGGTGCCCAGGAGGTGAGCCAGGGGCCAGGCCCAGCGCGCCACGGCTGGCCCGCGTGGGCAGGCGCGAGCAGGGCATCCTGGCCACCCGCAGGCGGCGCAGGGCGAGGCGGCGGTGCCTCGCGCCGCGCCTGGGGGCCTCCCCTCAGGACAGCCGCCACTGGAACTCGGTCTCCTACATCTTCCACCAGCGGGGCTCCCTGGAGTACACCGACATGCTGGACGACCTGGCGGCAGCCCCAGGCAGCGGCGCGCGCGCCGCAGAGAGGGGGATTTCGCTCAGGAGTTGTGCGACGATGCTTGGAGTCATCCGTGGAGCGTGGTCTACAGGTGACTTCTACGGCAGAGCGCGGATGACTGGCAGGCAGCTGAGGAGGCCGCCTTCGAGAAGGAGGCCAACCACAGCATGGTCTGGGACGTCAACCTACAGTGCTGGAGCCTCCTTACCGCCCAGGCCCCCCAGTTCGCCAAGGGCCCACTGTCCCCAGACGACGGTGGGCCACCAGCTCAGGCAGCAGTCTCATTGGAAAACGCCCAACGTTTCTCAGGCGATGGTCTCCCAGACGGCCCTGGCGAGGCCCCGCCGCCTGCCCAGGGTCGGCGTGCCTCAGACGACGGCGGCGTGTCAGGCTGTGGTCTCCAGCCTCCCCCAGTCATCGTCCCTGGCGCTCGGCCTGGAGGCCCCCATCGGCAGTCCGTGACGCTGGAGGCCCAGGAACCCGACCCCGGCCACGACCCTGCTGGAGGTTTGCGCGGTGCTCTCCCTGGGGATTACCATCGTATTTCAGCTGGCTGTCTTTCTCGCACGGGGGCCCGGCGGATTTCAGCAGCCCCCCCTGCCAGGTGTTCATTTGGAGGTGCTCATGCCGCAGAGGGTTTTTTTTCTTAGGCAGGGCGACGCGGTCTACTACAGAGGGGGGTCTCTCTGGCCCTGCCCAACCTGGAGGAGGCTGCCTGGATGTTGACGGGCAGAGCGAGGCGAACTTGACGGCCATCAGCGAGGACAGCGGTGGCAGGCCATACCAACCGCCAGCAGCAGGGGCACGGAGGGGTTCCCGACGGCGGCGCAGCAACAGGCCCTTCACCTTCCACGGCCTCAACGCCGGCCTCAGTTGGGTAACGGCGCGGCGTGCCTCCAGGGCGCGGCACACCAGCAGAGGTCCGAGGGCAGGTTTCTGTTCGAGGCTTTCCAGGGGCACGGCAAGCGACACTTGTGGGCCGAGGAGAGCGCGAGGGTGCGCCAGCTGGGATGGAGGGCCCTGCCAGTTCCAGCCGCCCACGGACCGAGCGGGCGCGACTCGGCGGGCGTCTTGCATGCTGTGCCTGCATGTGTCAGCGTCACTCTTGCGCCCGAGCAGCGACACTGGGACATCTCTCCCCCAGGAGGTGCGGGCAGGCTTCGGGTGGCCACGATCGAAGCCAAACACAGTGGCAAGTTCTTGTTCCCCACATCCAAAGTGGGGTTCTTGTTTTCTCTGCACACCCCGCGCAGGAACACTCGCCCCACCCCCTCTCCTCTTCTGCCTTCGCACATTCACTCACTCACTCATCATCATCACCACCCACTCACACTCACACTCGCTCACACTCGTTCATCATCAACATCAGCATCATCACTCGCGCTCTCTCACACGCTCAGTCACTCACATACTCATCATCATCATCATCATCATCATCATCATCATCATCATCATCACTCGCACTCTGTCACACGCTCACTCATTCACATACTCACCTGGAGGAAGTCTCAGGCGGGAGCTTCGTCTGTGAGTGAATTGTAAGGAAGTCTCAGGCGGGAGCCCCCTCCCCATGGGGCCCGCGCTTCATGTTGGTAATCCGAGCGGGCCATCCAAACCCTATAACTGTCGTCATGTTTGGGCTCTTCAGGCCTGAATTTGGAGGAAGTCTCAGGCGGGAGCCTCGTCTGTGAGTGAATTGTGAGGAAGTCTCAGGCGGGAGCCCCCTCCCTATGGGGCCCGCGCTTCATGTAGGTAATCCGAGCGGGTCATCCAAACACTGTAACTGTCGTCACTTTTGGGCTCCTCAAGCTTGAGTACGGAGGAAGTCTCAGGCGGGAGCCTCGTCTGTGAGTGAATTGCGAGGAAGTCACAAGCGGGAACCCCTCCCCATGGGGCCCGCGCTTCATGTTGGTAATCCGAGCGGGTCATCCAAACCCTATAACTGTCGTCACTTTTGGGCTCGTCAGGCCTGAATTGAGCCTCGTCTTTGAGTGAATTGTGAGGAAGTCTCAGGCGGGAGCCTCCTCCCTATGGGGCCCGCGTTTCATGTTGGTAATCCGAGCGGGTCATCCAAACCCTATAACTGTCGTCACTCTTGGGCTCTCGCGCTGCCAGAACGCCACTCCCGGGACATATTGTGCATGCCCGGAGCCAACTGTAGGCCACTTCGTGTTCTTCGTGTTCCCAGAACACAACTCCCGGGCCACATTTTGAAATCCCGGAGCCAACTGTAAGCCACTTCGTGTTCTTCCTGTTTCCAGAACGCCACTCCCGGGCCACATTCTGGATGTCCAGAGCCAACTGTAGGCCACTTTGTGTTCGTCGTGTTCCCAGAGCGTCATTCCCGGGCCACATTTGTGAATTTCGAATCCGAGGATGGTCCTCGGAATTCGTATGCCTGTCGTCACTTTTGGGTCCCCGCGGCCTGAATATGGCTGTCATGGGCCTGCTTGCTCCAAAGGGCGACTGAGGAGCTGACGACGACGACGACGACACAGCGGCCGGGCGCAGATCGGGGGCAGGGGTAACCTCTTGTCTCCGGGTCGCCGGTGGCGACCCATCGGCGGCCGAATCGGGCGCAGGGGTAGCCCCTTGCGTCCGGGCTAGGGGTGGTAACCCATCCTCGGCCGAATCGGGGGCAGGGGGGGGCCCCTTGTCTTCGGGCCGCCGGCGGCGGGGCGGAACAAAAAACAGGAGGGCGAGGTCGGGGGCAACGAAGGGAGCGGGGGGAGGGCCCGCGCCAGGGCGAGAAGAAATATACGCAGAAGAGACAGTCAGGACGCCTCACCAACCACGAGGACGACGGTGAGCGCTTTTTCCAGATTCGCCCAGAGGATTCTCATGTGGGGTCCTTCCGTCGGAGTAATTTTATTGTGGTTACTGCGTTACTGGTCAGAGGTTATCGCCTGTGGGGAACGTGGCTAGTTTGGCCGGTTTCATCGTGTGGGTGGTCAGACTCCAGCTGTCTTTGATCGGCGTCGCGGTTTGGGAGAACCTCCCTGAGCATCTGGAGCGCTCAACGTGGCCGTCGCGGGTGCTCCTCCTGCTCGCCTTCATCATTGGAAAGCTTGACGGCGGTGGGCGGCCCATCGCGTGGCCTTGCCCAGGCAGAGTCTGGGAGGCCTGGCAGCTCCCCTTCCATAAGACAGTGGGGGGCAGCACACCCCGCGGGCTACGACTACACGGCAGCTGGGCAATCGCCAGAGAAAGCGCGGTGGAAGGCGCTCCTGGACGAGGAGCTGGCCCTTGGCACGGGCACCCGTGCCGCTACTATGCTGGCCGACTTGGCCAAGTGCTACGAGATTTTCCTCCGCCGCGAAGGGGGGGGCTACAAGGCGCCGACGGCCACGTCGATATGCTGCAAGTGGGTCCCAAGTCGGTGGAGGTGGCGCTCCTCTACGCAGCCCGTAGCCGAGCCCCAGCTCAGTGGGCGGCGGCCAAGCCAGATCGAGTTGCGCTCCTTCCTGCGCCCTGGCTGCCGCCCGCGCGGCAGCGGATCAAGAGGCGCAAGCAGGACGGCTGGTTGCAGCGCCACGCGGACGCGGTCAACCAAGCGGTGGTCGGCGGTTCCCCCTCGCAGGAGCCCCCTTTCAATTCGGGCCTGGCGGGCGCGCCCTACTGCCAGCTCGGCGTCGACTACAACGAGTTCGGCACCATGCAGCTCTACTACTGGCAGCGCGGCCGCAGCCCGACGTCCGCCTCAGTGCGGGACCAGCTCACAGCGTGCAACGCGGTTCCCACCTTTCGAGATGTCTGTCTTCTGCTTCAGCAGCAGAGCGCGTCCATCCGCAACTTGCGCGATCGTCTGAGGCACTACGTGTTGCTGGAAGGTATCGAGGGGCTGCAGAATCTCCTTGAAGTCTTCACCTACCGCGAGAGGCAGCACGAGGATGTGCAGGAGCTCTCAGCTTGGCATCTGTGGTGCAGTCACCATGCCTCCTACCTGGAACGGCAGATCGGCGTGGAGCGGCGCCAGTCCCTCAGGCAGCGTTTGGAGGACGACTTACTTGGTTTGCAAGGGCTCATTCACAGGAGACACAGTCATTTCGCAGACGTTCTGGCTAAAGGCAGGGCGGACCTCAGCGCGCCGCCAGAGGGGGTCGCGTCGCAGCCCAAGCAGGAGCTCAAGGCCACCAAGCGCATGCTGGAGTACTGTGGTCCTCTCAGGGCCCTCCTCGGCGAGGCCAAGCGGGCCGCGCCTCGCCTTCGGCTGCGGCAGCAGAGCGCTTGCGCGCCCCCGACAGCCCGCCCCAAGGCGGCGCCCGACCAGCCACGCGTCCTGGAGGCTTGTCGGGGATGCCGCAAGTGCGTCAACGGTGGCAAGGTGGTTCGCGCCCAGCTGGCGGCCGCTCAGCTGCAAGAAGGTCGTGGTCGACTCCAAGGGCTCCAGGCTAAGATCGTCAAGAGTGCCGTCAAGAGGGGAAGTGTGGCGGCCCACCTGCTGGTGGCAGCTGGCGCCACTGGCCGCGCCGTGCGCCGGCGCCCAGGCCGCGAGGCCCAGGGCGAGGAGCTGCGCGTGACAGACCAGACCCCCCCGCAGGCGCCGCCTGCTCAGGTCCTTTGGGAGCCAGTGGCAGCAGCCGGGGCGGCCTTGAGCAGGATGCAGGCATTGCCAGACGGGCCTGGGCGCATGGGCGCGCCGCCCCCCGAGCTCATCCCAGAGCACCGCGTGAGGTCGATCGCAGACGACGCGGTGGTTTGGGCGTCTTTCTGGATCGACAGGTTCGACCTGGACGTCCACCTCAACGAGCGGGACTACTGCGCGTGGTGCTCCGAGTACCTGGAGGTGTTTGCGGGCGCCGCCGCCTGGGCCCCCGTCCGAGAGCACCCCTTCAGGAGCAACCCTGGGCGCGCGCTGCGGCAGACCGTCGTCGACCTGCGCGCCGCGCCCTGGACGTGGGCGGAGCCTGCTTGACAGGCGCAGCTTGCCAGGATGAGGTCCGACTCGGACTCGACCAGCAGACGGAGACGGCGGCCCTGCGGTATCATTTCGGCGTGCGGCACTTGCTCAGGGTGCGCTTCAGGAGCTTGCTGGGGGGCCGCGCTCCACCCGGGCCAGCTCCGCGGCATCAGTGGGTATACGAGCCGTTCTCCTCGGTTTCCGACAATCATGGTGGAGATGTGGCGGTTCGGGCTCAGGAGCGAGCCCACGGCTACGACAGCGGCGAAGAGTTCGAGGCCCTCTGCGTGCACTGTGTCGTGCGGATCCGCAGTTCAGCCCAGTTGGCCCACCCTGCTCGGCGCGTCGGCGTCGGTCGGGGGGACAAGGGCCAGCTCGCCTGCTCCCTGGGCCTGGGCGACGGTGCGGCAACGGCGGGGGCCTCTTCTCGCGCCGTCCAGGTCGGCTTTCCGTTCGGGGTGTGCGCGCGTGTGGTTACTGCAGCTTGATCGCCAGGGCCATCGGCGGACCCTGCAGGCGGCTCGATCCTTGGGATTCTGGGATCGTGGGCGCTGTGGCGTTTCCTCCGCATCAGGCGAGGCCAAGGCGCAAAGGCGGGCAAGGATCTGTGTTGAGGCCGTTGTGCTCGTTCAATGATCTGAATGGTCTCTCTGTTGTGCGTGTCGGCCCTCCTTGGCGCGGCGGTGTCCGTGAGCTGAGGAGCTTGGGCGGGGTGGCCGCCCGGGGCGCGCGGGCCTCTCTTCCCGCGTTGCGGGTGGCCTGGGCGTGGCGCGTATTTTCTCGGCCCCCCTTGGCGCCGGGCTGAGGGGCCCAGGGTGGGGCGCGGCCTCGCGGGGGCCACTGCGTTCGGCACCCCGGGGAGTTGGCGGGGGCGCTGCCCGCAACTCGGCCCTGTCAGGCTCGCAAGGCGGCCGAGGGTCGCTCGAGGGCCCAGCGAATGGGCCTGGAGAGGCGTCGACGCCCCAGGCTGCCGAGGCACCAACGCACCAAAACACACACACACACACGCACAAACACATACACACATACACACATACACACACACGCACACCACGCACGCACACGCACACAACACGCGCGCGCACGCACGCACGCACGCACGCACGCACGCGCGCACACAGACAGACACGCACACGCACGCGAACACGCACGCGCACACGCACACGCACACGCACGCGCACAACCACGCGCACACGCAGGCGCACGCGCACACGCACACACGCACACACGCACACACGCACACACTCACACACGCACACACACGCATACACGCACACGCGCACACGCACACACGCACACACGCACACACGCACACACGCACGCAACGCACGCAACACACGCAACACACGCACACACGCACACACACGCACGCACCCACACACGCACACACGCACACACGCACACACGCACGCACAACGCACACACGCACACACACACCCACACACGCAACACACCCACACACGCACACACGCAACACACCCACAACACCCACACACGCACACACACCCACACGCCCACACACCCACACACCCACGCACCCACACACCCACACCCACCCCTAACCCCCCCAGACCCCCCCCACGCCCCCCTACACCCCCCGACGCCCCCCCAACCCCGCGCCCCCCGCTCCCCCACACCCCCACACCCCCACACCCCCAACACCCCCACACCCCCCACACCCCCACACCCCCACATCCTTGTTCCTTATTATTATATACCCCCACCTACCTCATATTCCGGCCGATAGCGACCCAATCCGGGACCTCCCATCCGGATTGTAAAAAAATTATCCCGGCAAAGCAACCTAACAGCCCTGTGTAGGAGCATATCTGGAAGCATTCCCCTTAAGATTCGGATGAGAATCCAGTTGTAGAATTCTGCTGTTCTCGCAGTCGTAGTCGCATTCGCGATGACAGTCGCAGCGGCAACGGCAGTCGCAGTCACAGCCTCAGCCTCAGCCTGCCTCAGCCTCAGCCTCAGCCTGCCTCAGCCTCAGCCTGCCTCAGCCTCAGCCTCAGCCTGCTTCAGCCTCAGCATCAGTCTGCCTTCAGCCTCGGCCTCAGCCTCAGCCTGCCTCAGCCTCAGCCTGCATCAGCCTCAGCCTCAGCCTCAGCCTGCCTCAGCATCAGCCTGCCTCAGCCTCAGCCTCAGCCTGCCTCTGCCTCAGCCTCAGCCTGCTTCAGCCTCAGCCTCAGTCTGCCGTCGGCCTCGGCCTCAGCCTCAGCCTGCCTCAGCCTCAGCCTGCATCAGCCTCAGCCTCAGCACGAAGCGACCCAGCTAGAAGGACAAAGCGCTGAATGTACACCGATGTGTTCGACGACTGCGTATGTAATGATGTGACGATATACAGACTGAGCCCTTCGTGAATGTCTACATGTTTTTCTGACGCCTACAAACGGCGCTGACGTGTGTGAGAAAATTGTCCGCGCAGCAAAAGCCGGCGAAGCGTGCGGGAGCTCGCATGCTGAGACAGACTACGTCTGCAGACCGCCAGCTGCAAAAAGGTTGCGAGCGGCTCTTGGAAGATGTTTACGGAACGGAGCTACGGTGTCTGAAAACATTGGCATCGAAGGGAAGAGCCTCGGAGCCCTGCAACCTGAGAAACACCGCAGGAACTCGCATACTGAAAAGGAATGCATTGCAAACCGCACGCTGCGAACCCTGCAGGCTGAGAAGCACCGCAGGATGTCGCATGCTGAAAAGCACTTGTACTGCAGAGCGCTAGCATCTATCTCGGGCTCGGACCCCCCCGTCCTGATCCAGAACGTGTCCGGCCACGGCCTGAAAATGCCGTTCCAACTCCCGAGGATCAGCTGGCACTCCGGCTCTGGGACACTCCAGTACGTCTTGAGCACCTTGAGCCAGGCCCCATCTCGGGATCCCCACAGCACGCTGTACTTGACCGAGACCGTGCCGAACTCATAACAATTGACCTCCGAAGGACCTGCGATGCGGTGGTTCTGAGCCAGGACGAGGTCCGCATGGTCGAGCGTCGGCACCGTACGCCCATGCCCAGACGGACCATCCACGGCGAGCCACATCATCTGAGACAGCGTCTGGAGGGCGGTCGACAGGCGACTGGCGACTGGCGACGACGAGCTGGTCTTGGACTGTCAGGAACGCTACACGACCAAAAGAAAACGAAGCACGACCGAGGAAACACCAGAGCTCCTAGCTGGGAGGCGAGATCAAGGGGGACGAGGAAGAAGGGAAGAGGAGGAGGAGGAAGAGTCAGAGCAAGAGTAACGGTGAGAGTAAGAGTCAGAGTAAGAGTAAGGCGAACTGCACGAGTCGGAGTAAGAGTCAGGGCAAGAGGCCCCCCAAGCGGCCCCAAGAGGCCCCCAAGAGGCCCCCAAGAGGCCCCCAAGAGGCCCCAAGAGGCCCCAAGAGGCCCCCAAGAGGCCCCCAAGAGGCCCCCAAGAGGCCCCCAAGAGGCCCCACGAGGCTCCAAGAGGCCCTCCAAGGGCTGGTGGTACTCGGCTTTTAATCATGTGGTGGGAGGGCGGAACGCGAGGGCTTACGGCCGCCCTTCGGGTTTGATCACTGCTCCTTATCAATCCCACCAGCCCTTTGGGCGTGAGTGGTTTAGGGAGCCCGCTCTGTTCTCAACCCCCCTTCTTCCCCTTCGGGGAGGGGTTTACCCCTCCCCCTACCCCCTCCCCCTGGGCCTGGAGAGGGCGCCCCGCGGGTCGTTTGAGGGGTCTTTTTCGACTCCTGGGAGGGCTAAAAAAACGACGACCCTCACGAGGATTCTGGCCCCGACGGGGGGGCACCGTCTGGTCCCCCTCCTCTTCTTTAAAGCCAGAATCATTGATTGTACTACGGTTTTGGCCCCATTTTGGCGTCCTGAGGGGGCCGCGCTCATCTTCCTTCACAGCAAAATCATTGATTTTACGAAGGTTTTCGGCTCATTTTGTCCTTCTCAGGGGGCAGCTCTCATTTGCGTTTTTGAGGAGGTCGCAAGAGGCCCCAAGATGGCCCCAAGAGGCCCCCAGGAGGCTCCCAAGAGGCCTCCAAGAGGCCCCCAAGAGGCCCCCAAGCGGCCCCAAGAGGCCCCCAAGAGGCCCCCAAGAGGCCCCCAAGAGGCCCCAAGAGGCCCCCAAGAGGCCCCAAGAGGCTGAGAAGCACCGCAGGAACTCGCATGCTTTCGAACACTACTGCTCGAGACCGCAGCTGGAGAGCGGCAGACCGCAGGCTGAGAAGCACCGCGGGCAGGGAGACTTGCAAAACTCCGATGTCCTGATCGTCTTGGAGGAAGTCACGCCAGTCCGGCGGCTGCCAAGAATCGATGATGCGCCTGGAGCCACCGCCCGCGCTGCCGCCGATGTCCAGGTAGTCGCCATCGGCCCTGAACAGACGGCCGTGCCCCAACGCCAGAATCGCTTGGTTGCGGATTTGAAGCAGCTCTCCGCTCTCAAACATCTGCAACACGTCCAGCTGCCTGCGCGTGAAGTTCGGCTTTGGCTGGCCAGCCTGGGCAGACAGATGGCGGGGAAGCCGCTCCCCCTCGTTGTAGCGCGCGATGGCCTCGGCCTTCTGGCGGTGCAGCCGGCGCCGCTGTTGCCGCAGAGCTTCCTCGGGAACTGCTGCATCACGGCCCTCACTGTGATCAGCTTGCAACGCTTGCGTTAGCCAATCAACGACGAAGCGCCCTGAGAAGGCCAGCACCTCCCAGATCTGTTTGGTACCGGCCACACGTTGCAAATGGCGATGCCACCGCTTACGCTTCTGGTCTTTCACAAACTTGGCGACGCTAACCAGACCTGCACCCTTGGCCTGGCCACCTTTTCCCGCAGGCTGAGAAGCACCGTGAGAACCTTTCTTACCGCCTGGCCCTTTGTTCGGACCCTGCGGAACCGCATGGCCCCCTTGTGGCGCAGACTTGCCTTTCGCTTTTCCCTTTTCGATATCCCGTTCCTTAAGCGCACGCTGCTGCCGCGACTGCTCGTACTGGTCGCGAGCTACTCTGACCAATTCCTGGCGCTCAGGCTCCGTGAGAACGTAGCGCATGTCGTCGATGTTCTTGCTCCGCAGAAAGTCATGTCGAAGCTTAAGGACAGAGAGAACGGCTCGGCCAGTCTCCTCCTGAGACGCAAAGGCCGCGTCATATTCCGAGCCAGGCTGAGGAGCGCCAGCTGGATTAGTGTCCGCTGGCTCCGTGGACTTCCTCTTTTTTAAAAGCAAGAGACTGAGATGATGGAGGACTTTCGGATCGTACTCCTCGTCGTACCTGTCGTCCCAAAGCTGCCTCAGCTCCCCGTGCAAGTCGTTCGCGCGAGTCTGAACGACATCCTCGACGTAGTCGGGATCACCCGGTGAAGTCGGTGAAAGCGGAGGAGTAGAACTCGGCGACCGATCCCAATGCACAGAAGACTCGGCGTCCGCCTGTACGCTGACGTCGGCGTCGGAGACGCTTTCGACGACAATCTTCCGCCTCTTGCTCTCCCCAGGCTGAATAGCACCAGGGAGAGTGAGCACAACCGCCACCGCATCGCGTGCGTCGTTGCGCATGCCACGATCCGTAAAAGACGCGCCAACGGCAATGGAGCAGAAACGGGCGACTGCTCCGCAGACCGCGACGTGGTTGCCTTTGAGGTCGGCCGGAGTGGCATGGACCTCCCAGAGCTTCTCGTCGTTCTGCTGGCGCTGGTAAGCCTCCCGCGCCTCCTGGAAAGTCAGGTTGTCGTCGCCGACTACAAGCAGAACGACTGGCACGTGCGGCTCCGAAGCATTGAGAATCTGAGCCATGCAGTCCAGGTGCAAGCGGAGATGGCGAACTGTCCGCTTTCGAGTCTGGATGGTCGGCGGTTTCTTGCCGCACACGATGTGCATGTTGGCGATCACACGTGGAACTTGTCATGGCCTGGTTTGTTCACCTCAAAATGTGAAATAACAGCATCAATCTCTCGGCCGCTAGGAGGCCTGTAAACTTTGCTGTCTTCGCACAGAGTCAGTTCCGCAGGCTGAGAAGCACCGCGGAAGCCCCAGAGAGTCAAGTAGTTGTCGACCTCCGAGAAGCCAATGCCATCACCGAAAGGCTTACTGAGGATCTCTGTCACGTTGATCCCTGCTCGGCGAAAGCCTTCACGGAACGCACCGACCTCGCATGCACAGACAATATCTGCATCAGCGGTCTCCACTATCGTGGCGCACACCCTTCCGAAGTTAGCGCAGTGAGTGGCCGCCTGCTTACCAGTCATCATGCCCTGCTCGAACCCGAAGTTGAACGAGGCGACCGTGAAAGACGCAGGCTGCACAGCGCCAGAACCAGGCGTCTGTCCACCTTCCTCCGCAGGCTGAGAAGCACCGCGAGGCGGCGCAGGCTGAGAAGCACCGCGAGGCGGCGACACTTCGGACGAGCCTCGCGGAGCAGAGGCTGCGGATGAACGTTGGGTATGGGGGTACGGCCAGGGAAACGCCATTGCAATCGAAACTGAGTGGACTGCAGTGAGTGAATGCAGTGGCACGATTGAATGCAGTGGACTGCAGTGTCACTAGCAATTCCTGAACCAAACACGGCTGTGGCGGAAGGACTACGAAGCGTCTGGCTATTCAAAATGTGGCCAGGGGGAATGGAGGTTCTGGGAACTCGAGAAAGGAAGGAGGAACTAGAGTTGGCTCAGAGCAATCACAAAATGTGGCCCAGGAATGGAGTTCTGGAACTCGAAGAGCACACGAAGTGTTGACTGTTGCATCCGGGCCCTCAGGATGTGTAGAAGCATATCTGAAAGCATTCCCCCTAAGATTCAGATGAAAATCCAGTTGTAGAATTCGGCTGTTCTCGCAGTCGTAGTCGCATTCGCGATGACAGTCGCAGCGGCAACGGCAGTCGCAGTCACAGCCTCAGCATCAGCCTGCCTCCTCCTCCTCCTCCTCCTCCTCTTTCTCCTGCTCCTCCTCCTCCTCCTCCTCCTCCTCCTCTTCCTCCTGCTCGTCCTCGTTCTGTCGTTCCTTCGTCTTGCCGCTGCGCCTCCTCCTGGAGCTTCTCTCCTCCTCCTCCTCCTCCTCCCTCCCCTGCCTCCTACCTCCTCTCCTGGTGTCCTCGTTCCCTGCCTCCTGGGCTTCCCCCCCCCCCTCATCCATCCTCCTCCTCCCGTTCCCTCCTCCTCCTACTTCCTCCTCTTCCTCCTCCGAACTCCTCCTATCCTCCTCCTCACCTCCTCCTCACTAGCCTCATCCAATATCCTTCCCCCTCCCTCCTCCTTCTTCCTCTTCCTCCCCTCTCTTTCTGGTCGTCACCTCGTTCTCGTCCTCCTCGTTTGCTCGTTTTCCTCCTCCCTCCGGGTGTTGCTAGCTCCTCATCCTCCTCCTCCTCCTCCTCCTCCTACACTTTCCTCCTGGTGGTGTGTGGTCCTCGTTCTGCCTCCTTCCGGGCATCTCCCTCCCCCCACCCCCCTCCTCCTCTCCCTCCTCCTCGTTGTGCCTCCTTCACTTCCTCCTCCTGCCTATGTCATACTCCTCCTCCTACCTTACCTCCTCCTACTCCTCCTCCTCCTCCTTCAGGTTCACATCCTTCCCCCTCCCCTCCTCCTCCTCCTCCTCTTCCTGGTCGTCCTCCTCCTCCCGGTCGTCCTCCTCCTCCTGCTCGTCCTCCTCCTCCTCCTGCTCGTCCTTCTTCTCCTGCTCCTCCTGCTCCTCGTCCTGCTCCTGCTCGTCCTCGTCCTCCTGGTCTTGCTCGTCCTCCTCCTCGTCGTGCTCTTGCCCCTGCTGACAATGTGGCCCAGGAATGGAAGTTCTGGGAAGTCGAAGAGCACGAAGTTGCCTACAGTTGGCTACGGGCATTCAAAATGTGGCCCGGGAATGGAGTTCTGGGAACTCGAAGACCACGAAGTGGCCTACAGTTGGCTCCGGGCATTCAAAATGTGGCCCCGGAATGGAGTTCTGGGAACTCGAAGAGCACGAAGTGGCCTACAGTTGGCTCCGGGCATTCAAAATGTGGCCCGGGAATGGAGTTCTGGGAAATAGAAGAGCACGAAGTGGCCTACAGTTGGCTCCGGGCATCCAAAATGTGGCCCGGGAATGGCGTTCTGGGATGTCGATGAGCACGAAGTGTGTGACTGTTGCATCCGGTTATTCAGAATGTGGCCCGGGAATGGCGTTCTGGGATCTCGAAGAGCATTTTGTGTGTGACTGTTGCATCCGGGTATTGAGAATGTGGCCTGGGAATGGAGTTCTGGGAAGGCGAAGAGCACGAAGTGTGTGACTGTTGGTGAAAAACGAGCCCGGCACCCTGCCGCCCGGCAACTCCCAACACCTGCCCGGACCCCCCTGTGGAGTGATCTGTGAGCTCTTTTGATCTAAAAGACGCGCCAACGGCAATGGAGCAGAAACGGGCGACTGCTCCGCAGACCGCGACGTGGTCGCCTTTGAGGTCGGCCGGAGTGGCATGGACCTCCCAGAGCTTCTCGTCGTTCTGCTGGCGCTGGTAAGCCTCCCGCGCCTCCTGGAAAGTCAGGTTGTCGTCGCCGACTACAAGCAGAACGACTGCACGTGCGGCTCCGAAGCATTGAGAATCTGAGCGATGCCGTCCAGGTGCAAGCGGAGATGGCGAACTGTCCGCCTTCGAGTCTGAATGGTCGGCGGTTTCTTGCCGCACACGATGTGCATGTTGGCGATCACCACGTGGAACTTGTCATGGCCTGGTTTGTTCACCTCAAAATGTGAAATAACAGCATCAATCTCTCGCCCGCTAGGAGGCCTGTAAACTTTGCTGTCTTCGCACAGAGTCAGTTCCGCAGGCTGAGAAGCACCGCGGAACCCCCAGAGAGTCAAGTAGTTGTCGACCTCCGAGAAGCGAATGCCATCACCGAAAGGCTTACTGAGGATCTCTGTCACGCTGATCCCTGCTCGGCGAAAGCCTTCACGGAACGCACCGACCTCGCAGCCACAGACCATATCAGCATCAGCGGTCTCCACTATCGTGGCGCACACCCTTCCGAAGTTAGCGCAGTGAGTGGCCGCCTGCTTACCAGTCATCATGCCCTGCTCGAACCCGAAATTGAACGAGGCGACCGTGAAAGACGCAGGCTGCACAGCGCCAGAACCAGGCGTCTGTCCATCTTCCTCCGCAGGCTGAGAAGCACCGCGAGGCGGCGCAGGCTGAGAAGCACCGCGAGGCGGCGACACTTCGGACGAGCCTCGCGGAGCAGAGGCTGCGGATGAACGTTGGACATGGGGGTACGGCCAGGGGAACGCCATTGCAATCGAAACTCAGTGGACTGCAGTGAATGAATGCAGTGGCACGATTGAATGCAGTGGACTGTAGTGTCACTAGCAAGTCCTGAACCAAACACGGCTGTGGCGGAAGGATTATGAAGCGTCTGGCTATTCAAAATGTGGCCCGGGAATGGAGTTCTGGGAACTCGAAGACCAGGAAGTGGACTAGAGTTGGCTCCGGGCATCCAAAATGTGGCCCAGGAATGGAGTTCTGGGAAGTCGAAGAGCACGAAGTGTGTGACTGTTGCATCCGGCCCTCCGCGATGTGTAGAAGCATATCTGAAAGCATTCCCCTTAAGATTCAGATGAAAATCCAGTTGTCGATTTCTGCTGTTCTCGCAGTCGTAGTCGCATTCGCGATGACAGTCGCAGCGGCAACGGCAGTCGCAGTCACAGCCTCAGCCTCAGCCTGCCTCCTCCTCTCCTCCTTTTTATTCGCTGTCTCCTCCTCCTCCCTCCTTCTCCTCCTCTCCTCCCTCCTCCTTCCTCCTCTCCACCGTCCTAGCTCGGACTCGTTCTCGTCCTCATCAGTCTTGCTCGTCCTCCTCCTACTTGGTGCTCTCTCGCCTCCTCCTCCTCCTCCTCCTCACCTTCAGCCTCCTCTCCTTCCTCCTCTCAGGTGGTCCCTCGTTCTCTCCTCCCTGGTGCTCTCCCCCCCTTCCTCCTCCTCCTCCTCGTCCTCCTCCTCCTCTTCCTCATCCTCCTCCGCATTTCCTTCCTCCTCCTACTTCCTCCTCCTCCCTCCTGGTAGTCCTTCCCCCTCCCTCCTCCTCCTCCTCCTCCGCCTCCCCTCCTCCTCCTCTGCCTGGTCGTCCTCGTTCTCGTCATCCTGTCTTGCTCGTCCTCCTCATCCTGGGTCTCTCTCTCCGCCTCCTCCTCCTCCTCCTCCTCCTCCTCCTCCTCCTCCTCCTGGTGGTCCTCGTTCTCCTCCTCCTGGTACTCTCCCCCCCCCTCCTCCTCCTCCTCGTCCTCGTCCTCCTCCTCCTCCTCCTCCTCCTCCTCCTCCTCCTCCTCCTGGTGCTCCTCCCCCTCCCCTCCTCCTCCTCCTCCTCCTCTTCCTGGTCGTCCTCCTCCTCCTGGTCGTCCTCCTCCTCCTGCTCGTCCTCCTCCTCCTCCTGCTCGTCCTTCTTCTCCTGCTCCTCCTGCTCCTCGTCCTGCTCCTGCTCGTCCTCGTCCTCCTGGTCTTGCTCGTCCTCATCCTCGTCGTGCTCTTGCCCCTGCTGAAAATGTGGCCCAGGAATGGGAGTTTTGGGAAGTCGAAGAGCACGAAGTTGCCTACAGTTGGCTACGGGCATTCAAAATGTGGCCCGGGAATGGAGTTCTGGGAACTCGAAGAGCACGAAGTGGCCTACAGTTGGCTCCGGGCATTCAAAATGTGGCCCGGGAATGGAGTTCTGGGAACTCGAAAAGCACGAAGTGGCCTACAGTTGGCTCCGGGCATCCAAAATGTGGCCTGGGAATGGAATTCTGGGAACTCGAAGAGCACGAAGTGTGTGACTGTTGCATCCGGCCCTCCAGAATGTGGCCCGGGAATGGCGTTCTGGGATGTCGAAGAGCACGAAGTGTGTGACTGTTGCATCTGGTTATTCTAAATGTGGCCCGGGAATGGCGTTCTGGGATCTCGAAGAGCACTTTGTGTGTGACTGTTGCATCCGGGTATTCAGAATGTGGCCTGGGAATGGAGTTCTGGGAAGGCGAAGAGCACGAAGTGTGTGACTGTTGGTGAAAAACGAGCCCGGCACCCTGCCGCCCGGCAACTCCCAACACCTGCCCGGACCCCCCTGTGGAGTGATCTGTGAGCTCTTTTGATCCCACTAGAAACCTATCAGTCTTCGCTGTTAGGTAAAAAGCACGCCCACCTCAAAAAGCCAGCGTCTCGCGTGAGATATCCCCAAATGCTGACCGCAAGTGGGCAAATGTCCCACCCCGTGGTCGCTCCCCATTGTGGCGCCCAACAACGTTTGTTGCGACATCGCGAACACCACGCGGCCCTGAAAAAGACGCGCCTACATCCGTGAAACAAGCGAACCGCTGGAGACATCCCCACAATCTGGGCACGAACCGGTAAGTGTCCTAATCATCCCCTGGCGGCACCCCCTTGTGTTGCCCAAGTGCGAGGCCTGTCACATCGCGATAAATCTGATCGTGATATGGAAAAGGAGGGAGGAGGAGGAGGAGGGAGTGAGTAGACGGAGGCGCGACACGGTTAACAAGAATTCACGACGCAAAGCACGGAAATAAACACCGCAACATACTCCACGAGACGTGCAACTGCCTGCACAATGATCCGTTATCACCGTCGCACCCTTGCTCCGCACGCTATGCTATGCTATGCTACGCGATGTTCGTCTATGCTGTGCTGTGCGATGCTATGCGATGCTATGCGATGCTATACTATGCTCTGCTGTGCGATGCAATGCTATGTTGTAGCTCCAGTTGGTTCCCCTTCCTCCCCCCCACCAGCACACCATCATGGGCGTCTTGACGCACTCTTGGACCGTCTCGGAAGCTTCCTGGACCGTCTGGGGAGCGCCTTCGGGCCCTCCGAAAGCCCCCCGAAGGACCCCGAGGGACACAGTGAGCACCGCGGGGGGAGGGGGGAGTTTGGGAAAAGTGGGCAGCCTCGGGCTCCAGGGGTCTGGTCGCGGGGTCCGCATGGTGATGGGCAACTATGATGAGCGCTTGCGCGCTGCAGTCAGAGCCACCTTGAGCCAAAATGGCTATGGATGCTCGTGGGGCGTCTTTTGTGGCTCCTGTGGGGCCTCGTGGAGCCTCTAGGAGGCCTCTAGGGGGCCTCTTGGGCCCTCTTGGGGGCCTCTTGGGGTCTCCTGGAGGCCTACTGGGGCAGAAGGCTCAAATTGTCGGTTCGTGTTCCCCCTCTTGAGCCCCTCTTGGGGCCCTCTTGAGGCGATCTTGGGCGCCTCTAGGGCCGCCTTGGGGCACTCTTTGGGCCATCTTGGGGGCTCTCTCTATTGCGCCGTCGTGGCGCCCTCTTTGGGTGCCTCTTGGGCCGTCTTGAGCTGGTTTCTGGGGCCTCATGGGCTGTCTTGAACCGTTGGATGCACGAAACAGCGAGAACACGAACAACCTTCAAAAACCATTGAGGAAACCTACTTGCTTCGCCTCCTGAGTGCCTCGTGGGAGCCCTTTTGAGGGCATCTTTGCCATCTTGAAGTCCTCTTGGGCTGTCTTCAAAGCCATGTTGGACCAATTTTGGAATGCTCTTGTGCGGTCTTGGGCTCTCTCGGACTGGTCTTGGGCCATCAAGGCGCACGTCTCTCGGCCCCTTTTGACGTTTTTTGGCGCCCCCCGCCGGGCCCGAAACGGTCAGACGAAACATCAGTGCACTTCGGAGGGCCCGGGACCCCCTACCCATTATATATAAATATGTATATAAATACACATATACATATATGCATATACATATATATATGCATACATACATACATACATACATACATACATACATACATACATACATACATACATACATACACACACATACATACATACATTTTGGAGGGCTCTTGGGCTGTGTATTGGCCGTGTTGGGCCCATCTGGGGCAACGCTCGGGCCATCAGGGCCGCCTTGGGGCCTCCCGCTCCCGCTGTGGGGCCCCACATGGGCCTGTCCTGGGGCTCTCTTGGGCCGTCTGAGGCTCGTCCCAGGCAATTTTCGGCCGTCTGGGGCTCGTCCCAGGCTCCCTTGGGCAGTCTTGGGGCTCTGTTGGAGGTCTTTTCGGCGGTTTGGGGGCGGTCTTGGGGGCGTCGTCGGCTGTCGTGGAGCGCCGGGAGGTCGAAAACGCGAGACACCGAAAAACAGTTCAAAAACCAATGGAAATCGAGGATTTGAGCCTCTTCGGGCTCTCTCGGGATGCTTCTCGGAGCTCTGTTGAGGCCTCTTGGAGGCCTCTTGGGCTGTGTATTTGCGGTCTCGAACCCATCCTGGACCACGTTAAGGCTATCTGGGCTGTCTTGGAAGGGCTTGTCGAAGTCCCCGAGGGCTTCTGGGAGCTCTCTGGGACAGTCTGGGAGCTCCAGGGCCGCTCCGGGGTGCTCTGGGAGCGGTCTCGGAAACCCTGGTCCTCCCATGCCCTGTCGTGGTCGCGGCCCCGGTCGCGCGGGCCTCGTGCACGGGGATGTCTACATCTATCTATATATATATATACTTATACATATACGTCTGCATATACATATACATATCCATATGCATCTACATCTACATCTACATATGCATCTACATATACATATACATGCAAATATAGTTATACATATACATGTACATATACACCTACATATACATATACATATACATATACGTATACGTATACCAATACACATACAAGTCCATGTACACATGCATATACACATCCATATACATTTACGTATACGCATACGTATAAGTACACATCTACATACACAATAACCTATACACATACGTCGACCTAAACCTATACATACACATAGCCATATACATGTACATATGCATACACATGCACATGCATCTATATTTAAAAATAAAATTGCGCATGTACCAATGCATATACATATATATATATATATATATATATATATATACACATATATATATATATACATATGTGTATATATGTACGTGAATTACATGTACATGCACATGTATATCTACATACACGTTTCCAATACATCTGCATCCACATATACATATTTATGAAAAATGTACGTTTTACGATGGGAATGGGTCAATTTTTGCGTCTAGGGGCCCTCTTGGGACGCATGTTGGAGACTTCTTGGGGCGTCTTGGGGGCGTCCTTGGACGTCTGGGGTCTCCTGGGGCCTCTTGAGGGGCCTCCTGGGGGCCTCCTGGCGGCCTCTTGGGGCGGAAGGCTCGAGCTTGCGGTTTGTGGTCCCCCTCTGGGCCCCCTCTTGGGCCCGTCTTGGGGCCCTCTTGGGCCATCTTGGGCGCCTCTTGGGCCGTCTTGGGGCCCTCTTGGGCTGTCCTGGGGCCCTCTTGGAAGCTTCTTGGGCTGTCTTGGGGCGGTCTTGGGCGCCTCTTGGGCCGTCCTGTAACGTCGGAAAGCCCAAAAGACAACTTTGTTGAAAATTTACGTGTTACGAGGGGAATGGGCCAATTTTTGCGTTTAGGGGCCCTCTTGGGACGCATGTGTGAGGCTTCTTGGGGCCTCTTGGGGGCGTCCTTGGACGTCTGGAGGCCATCTTCAGCATCTCGGAGCCCTCTTGGAGGCCTCTTGGAAGTTTCTTGGGCCGTCTTGGGCGCTTCTGGGGCCGTCTTGTCTGACCGGGGAGGCCTCCGGCAAGTCCCGACGAGCCTCCTGGCCCCCCGGAGCCCACATTTGTGGTCGGGGTCCCGGCCCCGGGCCCCTGGACCCGGTGCGCCGTTATGTGTATATATATATATATATATATATATATATATATACACACATCTATACATACACACACTAGAACCATGCACGCGCGCGCTCCGCGCACGCTTAGGCTCTACCCTGGCACATGTGCAACGGACGTTTCCTCATAAACGCCTCATGGACACCCACACGATAATACATTACGAGTCTTGAAGAAGATCCCGAGCCGTGTTCATAGGCTGTCCCCAGAGAGCTGAGGAGACGTCTGAAAAACTACACCAATAAACATTTGGGAGAGTATTTCGCCATCTGGGGTTGTCTGGGCTATTGGGGCCGTTGCGAATGTCTCCCGGGGCGTCGTCAGGCCCTCTTGGGAGCCTTTTGGAGCCCCTTGGGGCTCTCCTGAAGTCTACTCTGTCTTTTTCGGGCACATTTGCATTGTCTGGAGCCCCGACTGTTCCCATACAACATAGCCAACTGGGACGATAGCTGAAACTTCCAGGTCAGGTCAAGTCAGAAACCGTGCCGTGACGGCATATCGGCAGCAGTGCGAGCAGTCAGAGTGAAACAGCATACTGTCGAATAACGGCTCCCCCCGTATTGAGTAAGCCGATATCTCTGTCTAGACCAGCAGACAGACGACGTTCGTCGCCTCGCACGGCATTGAGCGCATGCATTCTGGTCTTGTGTCCCCAGGCAAGCCTAGGACGCCCTCGCTTTCTCACGCGATGGCCGGGACAGCTGCGTGACGAAGGATGGAAAACATTGATCTACGAACCATACTGGTCGAGAAGATGATTGAAAAAAGATGAAAATTGATCTACAAACAATACTAGGGTCTGCCAGCGGGCGCACGGCATTGAGCGCATGCATTCTGGTCTTGTGCCCCCAGGCAAGCCTAGGACGCCCTCGCTTTCTCACGCGATGGCCGGGACAGCTGCGTGACGAAGGGAGGAAAACATTGATCTACGAACCATACTGGTCGAGAAGATGATTGAAACAAATACAAAATTGATCTACAAACAATACTAGGGTCTGCCAGCGGGCGCACCGAGGAAGTGCCCAAAGCTATTTCGTTGGACACTGACACTCTCGAAATCATGGGGTGCGGTATCCCCCATATTTTCCTTGAACAAGAATCGAGGAACACTCTAATCTGAGATATTTCGCTTTATTCAACCGCTCTGTCTCTAGATTGTACAATCCTCGTCAGGGGGGGGGCGAGTCGGGCCAGCCAGTGCCTTGGCACTTCTCACCTGAGGCTGTAGTTAGAGCTTCCCGAGATGAGCGATCCTCGCGAGGGGTGCGAAGTGTTGGGCGAGGTGAAGCTATGCGGACGTCCTCAGTGGGGCTACAACTGGAGCTCCCCGTGGATCGCGCTCCTCGCGAGGAACGCGCCGAATCAGGCAACGTGATGATTTGAGTTCCCCAAGTGGGACCGGAATTAGAGCTTCCTGTGGAACACGATCCTCGTGAGGGGTGCGCCGAAGTAGGCTACGTGGTACTATGCGAATTCCCTCATTTGGGACCGCAGTTGGAGCTCCCTGTGGAGCACGATCCTCGGGAGGGATGTGCCGAGCTTGGAGATGTGATCATGTGCCGAGTTTGGAGCTTCACCAAGTGTCGATCCTCGCGAGTGGTGTGCCGATTTGGCGAACGCGATCCTCGGGGGGTGGGCGCTGCCTCTGGCAAGGTAGCACAGTGCAATTCCCCTACTGGGGCCACGGCTGGCTCAGCGTACCATGTCAATAAGTCGCAAACGAACATAACAAATACAACCACAACCATGGGAGACAGAGCTATGTTTGAGAATGCCTCCAACGCTCGAGACGGAAGTCGGCGTCGCCAACGTCGACTAAACACCACTCAAAATACGTGCTCTCCTCCTCCTTCCCTGCTTGGCTTCCCCTCCCCGTCCGTCTGTCGGCCCGGTCTGTCCTTTCCTGTCGCCCTCTCTCCATCCCCCTCTCCCGTTCTCACTCCTCTTTTCCTCGCTCTCCTGCCCGTTTCTTGTCCTTGCCTGGCACGCTGTTTTTTGTCAGCCCGCCCCGCGGTCCGAATAAGAGTTGCGGCGCTACCTGTTGGACGTGCCCTCACTGTTTGGACACATATTGGCCTCCTGGAAGGGGGACCCTGATTGAGGAGCCCCCCCCTCCTTTGATCGATCTCCTGCAAGATGGCCCCATGATGCCCCCCCAGGCTCCCAAGGGAGCCTCAAGAAGGCCCCAGAGGGTGCCCAGGAGGCCCCAAGAGGCCCCCAAGATACGCCCAAGAGGCTTCTGAGAGGCCCCAAAGCGGTTCCAAGAGGCCCGCGAGAGGCACCCAAGACGCCCCAAGAAGCCTCGGCGAGAAAGCCACGATGACTGATGGTGATAAAGTTTTGGCCACATGTTGGACCTCTGAGAGGGGAACCCTGATTCAGGGGCCCCCTTCCTTTGATCGATCGCCTCCAAGATGGCTCCACGACGGCCTCCGAGGCTCCCGAGGGTGCCCCAAGAGGGCCCCAAGAGGTGCCCAGGAGGCCCCAAGAGGCCCCCAAGTTGGTCCCCAAGATGACCCCAAGAGGCTTCCAAGGGGCTCCAAGAGGCCCCCAAGAGGCTCCCAGACGCCGCCAAAGGCCCCACGGGACTGCCAAGAGACTCCCAAGACGCCCCAAGAGGACTCCAAGAAGCTCTCGAACAAAAGTCCGACAAGACTCCGAGAAGTATGCAAGAGGCCTCTGGCCTTTATGCTCACCCTCCTCCTCCTCCTCCTCGTCCTCATCCGACTATTCCTCATCCTTTCCCTCCTCCTCCTCGTCCTCCTCCTCATCGTCCTCCTCCTCCTTCTTCTCCGCCTCCCCCTCTCCCTCTCTCCCTCCCCATCTCCCTACTCCTCTTCCTATTATTCCTCCTCCTCCTTCTCCGATTGCTCCTCCTTCATCCTCCCCCTCTTGGGGTACGACGTCTTACCGAGCCCTTATGCTACTGCATTATGCTCCCCCTGATCAGGGCAACTCGTCTGGGCATGGTTTCTGGATGGGCTAGTGGGGTAACGCGAAGCGTATATAATTCATGTGATTGCATGGCATTTCCCCCTCCCTCCGCCGCCTTTTCAAGCGGCAGTATCTCCTCTCGGGCCTTGACACGCCCCCCCTTTCCTTCCCAGAGGCTCTCTTAGAGCCATGCTCGACTGCAAATGCAGAACATGTTACTGAATGTGATCAGCTAAAGTTCTCCGGGGGCTCTCTCTTGTGGCCCTCTTGAGGCCACCGTTAACTCATATTCGAATGTTCGATAACCACGTCGGCGATCTTGTCAATCAATTAGGCGGTCTGGGAGTATCTTGGAGCTGATGGCGCGTCCCACGGCACGCTCAGAAGGCCCTGAGCTGGCCCCAACTGCGCAGAACACCCACCCAAGAGCCCCCAGAACCTCGTCTTGGGACAATATGGGGGCCTTCCGGAAGGGTCATTTCTTCGAACACCCAGAATGAATACGGAAACGGTGGGTGCAGTGACCAACAACGACTGTGGTCCAACACTGGCAACGGTCGCTGCTGCGAAGTCGGGCACTTGTATCAAATGGGCATCGGGGTCTGCCGCATGCAGCTGGATACTAAGCAGAAGCTACAAACGGCCACAGCATCGGGCGTATGGACGATGGGCGCGGCGAGGGAGGGCAGAACAAAGACACGCGGTCATCCCTTCTTTGAAGCAACGGCTAAAAATAAAATGCCGCCGTGCACTGTGCACCTCCGTGACGGCCCACGCATGAATCTCTTAACGATCCTCAGAAAGTGTGCTATCGCCAACGTGCGCTTGTCCACAAGAACCCTTCGAGACGAACGGGCGGCGTGATGAGGGCGGGCGCGGGCGGCGCGTTGTCGGTGGTCCCAAAGAAGCCAAAAGCTGACTGCAACCAAAAATCACGAGTGGAGCCCTCGATCATATCTGTCTGCGACATTTTTCGAGCTGAATCGATCTCTGAGGGTCCCGCGGTCCGAAAGGTAGCAGACTCGCCAGTTGTGAACAAAACTGCAGTGCCAGGATCTCAGGAGTGCTGGACGGGGTAGACGAACAGTGGGCTAACACGCGCTCTGAGGATCACCGCACCCGAGCCCAACTCCAGGTCCGAGCCACGGCCCGAAAGTGAGCAGAACCCGCGCCAGAAGGGACAAAACACGGCCCTGCCGGCAGCACCGCGCTGGGCGGAGCGCCCCGCCAGGCCTCCTCCCGAGCGTGTCCGGATTCGGCGAGATGCGCTCTGCGCCGAGCCAGGCGAGTGGCACGGTCCACGTGGCCACCTCGCCGAGGCCTGACAACAACGGCGACGACGCGGCCAGTGGTCCGCAATTCAGAGGCAGACGCTCACGCTGGAGGTGGCAGAGCACTGGGTCGACCGTACGAGTCAGGAGGAGGAAGACGAGGAGAGGGTCAAAGACGCTGCAGCCCCCTGTCAGCTGAACAACTGTGGCGGCGCAACGCGCCTGTAATGCTAACCCTGCGAGCCTCACCGATCAGTCAGCCGTCAACGCTTTGGTGAGGAACTTGTAACAGGGCCCCTTCACGTCCCACTTGTAGTCGGGCAAAACCCGCTGAAAGTAGCGCATGTAGAGCGACTCCCACGAAAAACTGGCCACCGCCCAAAACACAGGGACCAACAGAGTGGTCCACTCCATATGGAAGGGCTCCCTCCTCACGCGGATGATCTCGGTCTCCTCTTTGAATAGTTGGGGCATTTGAATAGTTTGGGCAGCAGGCTCTCGTACATGGCATCCTTGATCTGGACGGTAAAGGTGAGGGCAAGCCCGTTCAGTATGACGTCGGCGAAGCTGGGAGTGGCCAGGAGCCACCTGCACCCCAGCCATAGAAGAAACAGCGCGGTCACGGCCTGGACGGCGAAAACCGGCCCGATGACTACCGAGAGGGACTTCACCCCTGTCGTTTCCTCGTCCAGGCCGTAAGGGCCTGGACGAGGGAACGACCGGACAGCACAGGCTGCCCGAGACCAGCGTGGCCGCATGTAGGGCTTCGGCAGGAAAGCCTGTAGAGACGCGGCCCCCTCTCTGCCGGAAGGGCAAGTGTCCTTTCCCCTTTGTATGACATGTAAATGAACATGTTCCTTACCAAGATCAATGAAGATGATAAGCCTTCTCGCCCAGAGCATGCAATTCCGGACCTCGAATGATATGATCAGCGTCGACATAAACAGCGTGGTGCCCACAAGTCTTGGCTTTGACAAAGGCATCTGGCACACCTCCGTCCTGAACTCATCGTCCAAAGCATCGAAATTCCCCGGCAAGAAAAACTCGGGTCCTTGGCCACAATGTTTACCGCTTGGTACGTGTCCGTGTACATGTGGACCTCGTACTCTACACCTCTCGGATATAATTCGCCGATTTGGAGCACACCACTGTTTTTACCTACGGCACGAGGATGACTTGCAAGGCGATTTCGAGAACGACCGGAGATGCCGCGATCACAATTCGGACAGCCCCTGTCTTCTGAAGGTCTGCATCGGCGTCCTTTGTGGCATCGATCTGCTCCTCCTCACCCTTCTCCTCAGAGGTCATATCATCCTTCTCAGTGGAAGCGGCCATTACGTATCAAAACAATTCGAACAATTCAAACATTAATCCTTTTAAACATGACGATAAACTTGAGCCCCCGAGGCCAGCTGAAACGCGAGAAGAGGCTGACATCAGAAACGTCCGACTCGCAGTTCTTTGAACCATAATGCCAGCGGATGCCGCGGCAATCCCGTCTTGGGGCTATCCTGGGCCCCCCCCCGTGAGCCAGGGACCCTTGTTGTCAAACATGCTCAACCAATTCAAGCACTTCCACACTTTCCTCTTGATGTTGATCAAGGGGGGCCCTCTTGAGTCGTGGCGCTTCAGACGTCGTCTTGAGGCAAGATCAATCAACATCGAATCGACAAGTCAGATCGAATCGGAATGTGCGTCGGATCGAGACGCATCGACACGAAGTCGAATTCGAATCGGATCGGCCGCGCCACGATGCACAGCAACGCCTCGCAAGCATCGGACCGCCCGAATATCGGGATCGAATCGGGTCGGGCCAGCCCGAATCGACATTCACGGCCAGCCTGGCTCGATATCAAATCGGATCGATCAGATCGCAATCGCAATGGACCCTGCTTGGTATCATCTTGGAGTCCCCTGGGCCCTTCTCGACGATCTTGGCAGGCACGCCTCGGGGCGGCCTTGAA
>CAUYUJ010021937.1:237500-244231 GCA_963575745.1 Prorocentrum cordatum | reverse complement strand
CTCCCCCCCCCCCCCGCGCGCCCCGCGCCCCCCCCCCCCCCCCCCCCCCCCCCCCCTTCCCAACGCAAACGCACACACACACACACCACCACGCCACACACCACCCACACACACACACCACACACACACACACACACCACACCACAACACACACAACACACACACACACAACACACACACACGTAACACGCACACACACCACACACACACACACACCACACTCACCACACACACACACGCACACACACACACACGCACGCACGCACGCACGCACACACACACACAGACACAGACACAGACACAGACACAGACACAGACACAGACACAGACACAGACACAGACACAGACACACACACACAAGCACACACACCCGTGCCAGACCCCCAGGGCGCGCGCAAAAAAACAAGTCCCAGACAGAGTCCCGAAACAAGTTTCGAAACAGTCGCCATCCGAATCCTTCGATCAGCTGCCCCCGAGAGGGCACCAACAAAGAGTCTTGCAGTCCAGTGGGTCCTAGGAGGAGTCTCAAGACGAGTCTCGGTGCCAAAAGAGCTCCCCAGGGGAGTCTCGAAAAAGTCCGAGGATACAGAAGGCCCCCCCGGGGAGACCTCCAGGGGCACCCCATGGCGCCCCAGCCGCGCCGACTGGCCGAAGGGCCGTCGTCGTCGCCGTCGTCGCCGCTGTCGCCCGTATCCACACTCGTGTCGTCGCCGCCGTCGCCGCAGCCGCCGCCACAGTGCACAGGAGGCCCCCATCGCCCCAAAGGGCGCTCCAATATGCGCCAGCACGGCAATGATGACTGCACTTACCGTAGGACGGAGTCTGAGATGCATGAGCTCGCGGGCCAGACGTGACGAAGCTGAGGAGAGGGGCGCCAAAGAAGCCAAGAAGGGCGCCAAGACGGGAAGATGGGGGTGCCACGCATAAAAACCTCGAACCGTGGCCCATCCCTTGCCGAGCCCCAGGCTGTCAGAAGAGAGCCCGTTCGCCCACGCAAACCTCGACCTTCCGTTCAGGATGGGGGAAGTGCAAGTTCTGCAAGCTTTGGCAATGGAGTTTGCCGTCGCCAAGGTTAAGGCGAGAGCGTAATTTGAACACCACTCGCCCTCCATCAGTGTAGCTGATGCAAGTTGTAGGCGAGCTCAGGCGAGAGCCGCAACTTGAAAACCGCCTGCCTTCCATCCGCGTCTGCTGCGGATGTTTAAGACGAGCGTGCGCGGCGCTAAGACGAGAGCCCCCGCCCCAACGTCGACCCCAGTCCCCCACGCCCAACGGCGCCCCAGCCGCCCCTCTTGCACGGCAACCGATAAGGGAAGCGAGGGCCTCCCCCCTCCTCATTTCGGTTGCCCCTGCTCTTCCCCCTCGTCACCGTTCCCTGGCATCCTGCTCTCCACCTCCCCCCCCCCCCCCCCCCCCACACACACACACGCGCACCCCTTAATAGTTTTTGTCATAGCTCATCGGGGGTGCGCCAATCCCTTTGGCTCCTCGGGCTCTCCAGGGCGCTGCGGGCGCTCCTCCGACATGAGATCCAAACCACCTGGCAGGCCACGAAGGAGCTTCCGAGCACGCCGCCTCGCGTACGGACGCAGCGTCAGGAGTGCGAATTTGTTTATGCGCGACGGCTTGTCGTCGCAGATCTCCCCGAGGTCCAGAACCCACGATATTAACGAGCCAAGTGGGCGGCCCCGCGCCGCCGAATTCTCAAGATCGCTGCCGTGCGCTGCGCTCATTGCGCATCGGCCATGGCCACGATGGCACCTGTCCTCGAAACAGCTGCCTTTCCTGTAATACTCAATCGTACCTTTTCCTTGGACATTGACAGCGCGCTGCACAGGCTCGCGGCTCGCCCGCGACCCCACCTCTGAGCGGGGGGCCCGAGAGACAGGAGGCGGGGGCGGAGGCAACGGAAAAACAGGCGGGGGCACAGGGGCCTCGGGCGGCAGCGGAACCTCGCCGCCGCCGTCGTCGCCCTCGCCCTCGCTGAACAACTCGTCGATGTCCATGCCGACCTCGTCCTGTGCGGATCGGGGGGCAGGAGGGCGATGCAACCCCAGCCCTCCCACCCCACCCCAGACCCACAGAGGAGGCCTGCCGAGACGGCCCGACACGGCTCCAAGATGACCCCCAAGAGACATACATATGTTCCTCGTGTTGCTTCCGCCTCTTCACATCATCTTCCTCCCCCGTAATGTGCAACTGTTCATCTTACCAGGGATTGCTTCATATCCTGCCTGCCTTCCACCGCCCCCTCCCTAACCCCCTGTCGTCCAACCTCCTCGTCACCTCCCGCTCTTGGGGACGTATAGGGCAGTTTCGGTGGCGTGTCGGAACCTACCGGGGCTTGTTTGCGATGTGTTAGAGCCATTTGTTTGTTTTACGTGCTGTTTGATTGTTGTGTTTTTGTTTGAAGCGTTGCTGTTTTACAAATTCCACACCGTTAACCTAACTAGCTAATGTGTTAAGTGTAGAGGCCTCCCCACCTTAGGATTAGGCGATGCTTGCGGGAACATACATTCAAGTATGCTGTCCTCGCCACCGGCGCGGACGTTGTCCGCGCCGCCGTTGTCGTCGCCGCCCACGGGCCCGTCGTCCAGGGGGGGGGGTCATCCAGGTGCCCTCCTGGTCCGACGCGATGCTCCCGTGGTCGCCGTCGTCGCCGTCGTCCGTGGCGGCGGGCCGCGCAGCTGTGGCCCGCCTCGTCGCCTCCCCTGACTGCGACAGCTCGGACTCGGGGCCCATGGAGACCACGACGACGTCGGCAGGGCGAAAACGGGCGACAGCACGATCACTCTCGTCGATGACCCAAAAGCTGATCGACCAATCGGCCGTGAGGTCCAAGCTACTGAACGCCTCCCAATCAACCAAAGACTCTGTGGCACCCTTCGTGGGGGGCGAAACTATAGCAATGACGGAATCATCCTTCTCCTCTCACCCCATCCCCCATCATCCTCCCCCCATCGATCCCTATGACCCCTTTCCGACTAGCCTCCTTGCGTTCCCTTCGCCAGTGTCGTCCTGGTCTGCATCGTCACACCCTCCTCTTCTCCCTCGTCCCCTGTGCCCGTGCCTGCGTGCCTGTGTGCGTGTGCATGCGCGCGTATCTGCCCGTATTTGCGCGCGCCCACGAATATGCGCGCGCGTGCGTGCGTGCCAGCGCGCATGCGTGCCAGCGCGCATGCGTGCCAGCGCGCATGCGTTTACGCTCGTGCGGCGCACGCGCGTAAACGAATGCGCGAGCGTGCGTGCGCGCGCGTTCGTGCTGGGATGAGTGTGTTTCCGTTCCGCTAACGGCTCCCCCAACAATACTTCCACCTGGCCGCCGACGGCTTCCTGCTCGACGAAGGCGAGCGGCCTGAAGTTGGAGCAGTAGGGGCTGAACTCGTGGGGGCCGATGTGCCACCACACGTAGGCGCCCGCGCCGTCGGGGTCGTCGCCAGAGAGGCCAGCTGCCACAACGCCCCAGCCATCGACGACAGCCGCCTTGATGCCGTGCAGTCGGACGACCAAGCTGGAATCGTCCAAGAGCTTCCGCTCGGGTGACCCCTTGGTGCAGAGGCCCTTCAGCTCGGAGTAGAAGCGCCTGCGGAACTTCTTGATGACATCGGCCTCAGGGCAACAGATGCACATGCCGATCTGAGCACAGGTGTATTTCTTCTTCTGGACGGGCACGTCTACGGGGGCACAGTCGTCGTGTATGATTGCCCTGTGCCTCTCCATCCAGTCTGATGCGAGACAAGCTTTCATGTTGCTGCCGTGCCCTGACACGTAGTAGGGTGCTTGAACTCCAGCATCTGGCCGATGTGCGAGGGCATAGGAGAAAGCATAACCTGGAAAGCAGCCGCGCCCTTGAAACTGTTGCACATGGATGGCCACTGGGCAGCGCCCGCAGTCGACTCCCAAGCCTCCATCGCGTCGGCCACATTTCGCTCCTCGGTCTTGGCCACGCGGCGCAAGCTCACCATGTGCGACTGGGCAGCCCGCATCATCGAGTCCATGTTCACGGTGGCGCTGGGATCTGCCGATGCTCGCCGCATTGCCAAATCAGTCATCCCCCCGCGTCTGGTCGGCACGACAGCCCCCGCGACGAGCTGCTACTCAGACGCCTCCCGCCGCCTCTTGGCCTGGGCGCGAGCAAGGTCGCGGGACCGAAGGCCGAAGGCGCTGCCAGGTGCATCCGCAGCACGGGGGTTCCCATTGGCCGCGGCTGCGACGGCAGCCAGCCTCGCCACCTCTGCTCTGCGTAAAGCGCGGTACGCAGCGCTCAAGACGGCGATGCACTGGCGGCCAGTCTGACCAAGGGATTGCTCCCTCAGGAAAGCATGCCAAGAAGACACCGTGCCCCTGACAGTGGTGGTAGCCTCCTCGCCCTCTGGCGGCCCGCCAGGGACCCCTGCGTCATCGCCGCAACCTGCTGGCGCGCCCCCCTCGCCGACTGCTCGAAATGCCCTGCCTGATAAACGAGCTTGGGCAACCACCCATTCGGCCGACGACTCCGCGAACGTTGCCGAGTGGGTCTGCACTCCCCTGACCATCAGCCGCCTGCGGATCGAGGCGTGGCGGGACTCGATAGCCTTGATGTCCATGTCGATCGTGGCGGCAAGCAGGTTCAACTCTGCGATCGCCGCTGGGTCCGACAAGCCTCCGTCCGCGTCCTTGTGTCGCAGCACTAAGTCCTTCGTCCAGCTGTCCATGCGGCAATCCTGGAGGTCACTCACTTCCTGCGCAACGGCTGGGTCCACGATCATGGCGAAGGTGCGAGTCGGAAGCAAGCTATGTCGATGCGTGAACGCCTCCCGAACTTGGCACTCAGACCTCGAAAGAAGCTTGAACGCGAGGGCGCGCGCCTTCCGAGTCATCGCCGACGGCTGCACGAGGTCCTTCCGCAGCACGTGCTCGCGAAACAGAGGGTCCCACGCAGCCTTGAAGACGCGCGCAGGGGTGCCACGCGCAGCCTCCACGATCGGCCACGTCCTGCTCGTCGAGCTGGCTGCGCCCGTGGACTCAGCCTGGACAACCATGCCCCTCTGCTTGATCCCCCAGTGCTTGCCGCCGACCTCGAGGTGCCAATCCATCGTCCGACGTAAAGGCTCCAGCACCTGCCGAATGATCACCACTCTGTCAAGCGGCAACGTGTCCATCCAATCTCCAGCGGTGCTACGCTGGTACACATTCTCCAGCCGCTTTGCATTGAAATCTCCATGGCCCTGCCCATCACCGCCGCTGGCAGCCGCAGCCTCTGCGGCGCCGCCCTCGCCGCCATCGGCGGCGCCAGGCCCAGCGGCAGCAGCTGGCAGAGCCCCGCCATCGCCCAGCCGAGGTCTTCTTGGAGCCCCGAGCCATCTATTTCGGCCAGATAGCCCAGACAGCAGAGCCCAAGCCGTGAATGCCATCAAGTAGGATGAACTCGTCCATGGCAACGTCGGACCCGGCCCACCTGCTCCTCGGCCACCGGGTGAATCGAGCTCCCAAGAGGACGACCTCCAAGGCCTCCGACACCGACTTCTTGATCTCGCTCTCGTCTATGTCGATGCCCTCGGGAATCCATATGTCGACGTGCTCTCGGCCCCTCCAGTCCCCGTTTGGCAAATGGTGCAAAGCTGTTTTCTTCTCGATCAGTCGACTCCCCCTTGCGAGCGAAAGGCACAGCAAGTGCCGCTTGTACGGGGTGGCCTCTGGAGGGCCCCCCCCCCCCCTGCGGATGCGAATCCGCTGTTGAACCACAGCGCGGAATATCCGGCAGAAAGAAGAGAAGCCCGAGCCCTCGTTTACGGCAAGTGCGAAATTGATCTGGTCAGACACGTCGGAGCCCGTCAGGTCGAAGGTGCGCGTAAATACGTTCGCGAGGCAATGTATGGAGCATGTGAAATCAATCTTGCCCCAGCCGTCGCCCCGTCGGTCAACCCCGACCTGCGCCTCGCAGCGGGCGTTCGGGCCAGCGCCGTCCAGGACTGACACGCGCGTCTTGCGCGCAAAGTCCTTAGCAGCCCGTCCAACAGCAGTGGTGCGACGTTGGTCCGCCTCTCGAAGACACTCCCCAGTGTTCCGATCCAGCCGCTGGAGCGGAGCAATGGACGCGCCGACGACGCCGACGTACTCGCCCGCGTTGGTCCTCAGAAGGCACCCGAACTTCGACGAGCTCTGCAGCAGCTTGATGGCAGTTCTCTCTAACTTCGGCTTCCCCCACTGTCGAGATCGATCCATGTGGTACACGGCCACCTGCTGCTGATCGGAAGGGCCCACTGCACCACGACCACGTGCTTGGAAAGAATCGTTCGCTGAAAGCTTCATCGGGGTCTCGTCGTACTTGACCGCCTCGACGTAGTGGAGTAAGTTCTCCTTGGGGACCGTATTTGCCAAATAGCTCTCCAGCGCAAGCTTCTGGTCCCGCTCGAAATGTACGATGGTGTTTGCCGGGGCGATCACGTACTCGGTGTAGCTCCCAGGGGTCGCGCCGACTGAATCCTGGATCGATGCCTTTGACGTAGTTCTGCCAGCCAGCTCGGACGACGAATCCATCAACATGCGGTTGAGCTTCGCTGGCACGTCTTGGTCTGATACTCTCTGGCGCTCGATCGCGAGCGCTGCCACGCGAACGTGCGGGAGCAGCGGCCACTGATCTGTCGAGCCTCTGCCCGTGCATTGGACTATGTGTCTGGGCACGGTGGGCAGCTTCACCGCGGACTCCGACAGGGGCAGCGCCAGGGCGTTGGTGCGGCCCGCCGCCGCGA
>CAUYUJ010021937.1:97500-232500 GCA_963575745.1 Prorocentrum cordatum | reverse complement strand
GCGCACACACGCGCGCGCGCACGCGCGCGCGCACGCGCGCTCGCGCGCACGCTCGCACGCGCACGCGCGCGCGCGCACATCAACGCGCAGACGCGCACGCACGCGCACGCGCACGCGCGCACGCGCACGCACACGCACGCACACGCACGCGCACACGCACACACACGCACACACACGCACACACGCACACGCGCACACACACGCACACACACACGCACACGCACGCACGCGCGCACGCCCCCGCACGCCCACACGCGCACGCACACGCGCACACACGCACACACGCACACCGCACCGGCATCCACACCCACACCAACGCCCACATTCACGCCCACCCGCACACGCGCACACGACCACGCACACCCACACGCACACGCACAGACACGCACACGCGCACGCGCACGCTCACGCAGACGCGCACGCACACGCACACGCACGCTTGCATGCACTCGCACGCGCACGCGCCCACACGCCCACGCACGCACGCGCACGCGCGCACACGCGCACGCGCGCGCACACGCACGCGCACACGCACACGCACGCGTCCACGCACACGCACACGCAGACGCACACGCACACGCACGCGCAGGCGCACGCGCACACGCACGCGCACACGCACGCGCACACGCGCACGCGCACGCGCACGCGCACACGCGCACACGCCCACACACCCACGCACTCACACACGCACCCACGCGCGCGCACGCGCACGCGTGAAAACGCGCAAAGACGCCCACGCCCACGCACGCGCACGCGCGCACACGCGCGCACGCGTGCACGCGCACACGCGCACGCGCGCACACGCGCGCACACGCGCATGCACGCGCATGCACGCGCGCACACGCGCACGCGCGCGCACACGCGCACGCACGCGCACAGACGGGCACGCGCGCGCACACGCGCACACGCACACGCACACACATGCACGCACGCACACACACGCGCACGCACACGCACACACGCCCACGCACCCACACACACCCACACACACACCCGCACACACCCGCACACACCCACACACTTATGTACACGCACTTACACACACTCGCGCCCACTCACACCCGCCCACACCCACGCACGCACGCACGCACGCGCACACATGCACACGCACGCGTGCACGCACGCGCACACCCGCGCGCACGCGCACGCGCACGCGCACGCGCAGACGCACACACATGCACGCACGCACGCGCGCGCGCACACGCACGCACGCGCGCGCACACACGCGCACACACGCACACACGCACACGCACACGCAGACGCAGACACGCACGCGCACACGCACACGCACACGCGCACGCGCACGCACGCGCACGCGCGCACGCGCACGCGCGCGCACGCACGCACGCGCGCACGCACGCACGCATTCACGCGCGCGCACGCGCACTCGCACACACACGCGCGCTCACGCGAACGCGCGCGCGCACGCGCACGCGCGCGCGCGCAGACACGCGCGCCCACACGCGCCCGCGCGCGCACGCGCGCACACACATGCACACGCGCACGCACGCGCACGTGCACGCGCACGCGCACACGCACACGCGCACGCGCAATCACACGCACGCGCACGCGCACGCGCGCGCGCACGCGCACGCGCACACGCACGCGCACGCGCACACGCACGCGCACGCGCACACGCGCACGCTCACGCACACGCGCGCGCACGCGCGCGCGCACGCGGGCACGCGCACGCGCAAGCGCGCGCACGCGCACGCACGCGCACGCGCACGCGCAGACACGCACGCGCACGCGCACACGCACACGCAGGCGCACACGCACACGCTCACGCACACGCGCGCGCACACGCACGCGCACGCGCGCACGCACACGCGCACGCGCGCGCGCACGCGCACGCGCACGCGCGCGCGCACGCGCACGCGCGCACGCGCGCGCACGCGCGCACGCACACGCACACGCACACACACAAACGAACACGCACACGCACACGCATATGCACACGCACACACGCGCGCACGCACACACGCGCGCAGGACCGCGCGCACGCATTCACGCACGCGCGCGCACACGCACACCTGCACACACGCACACACGCCCACGCGCACACGCGCGCACATGCACACACACGCACGCGCGCACACGCGCGCGCGCACACGCACATGCGCACCCACGCACACACGCACACAATCACACACGCACACACGCACACGCACACACACGGGCACGCACGCACACGCACACGAACGCGCACTTGCATATGCACGCGCACGCGCGCACGCACACACACGCGCGCATTCGCGCACACACATGCACATGCGCACGCACGCGCGCGCACGCGCACACGCCCACGCACACATATGTACACATACACACATACACACATACACACATTCGCACATACACATAAATAAACACATGCACACATTCCCACAGGTACAAACATACACATACACATACACATACATATACACATGCACATACACATACACACATACACACATGCACGCACGCACGAACACGCGCAGAGACACAGACACAGGCACAGACGCAGACACCCACGCGCACACTCACATTCACACACACACGCGCATATCCCCACGCATTCGCAAACACGCGCGCGCAAACACCGGCGCGCACGCGCGCGCGCGCACGCGCGCGCGCACGCGCGCACGCGAACGCGCGCGCACGCGCGCACGCGCACGCGCACGCGCATTGCGCACGCGCACGCGCATGCGCGCCGCACGCGCATGCGCATGCATGCGCACGCGCACGCGCGCGCACGCGCGCACGCGCACGCACGCGCACACGCGCGCGCACGCGCGCACGCGCGCGCGCACGGCGCACGCGCGCACGCATTGCGCAAGAGCACGCGCACTCGATCACGCACGCGCGCGCACACGCGCGCGCGCGCACGTGCATGCGCGCGCGCACTCGATCACGCACGCGCGCGCACGCGCCACGCGCGCGCGCGCGCACCGCGCGCGCGCAAACGCGCGCACGCGCACACGTGCACCCGCGCGCGCACGCGCGCACGCGAGCACGCGCTCGCACGCGCGCGCACGCGCGCACGCACCGCGCGCGCACACGCACGCGCGCACGCTCGAACATGCGCACACGCGCACACACGCACCCGCGCGCGCACGCGCGCACGCGCGCACGCGCGCACGCGCGCACGCGCTCGCGCGCGCGCGCACGCGCAACGCGCGCGCGCGCACGCGCGCACACGCGCACAAGTGCACGCGCGCACGCCGCACGCGCGCACGCGCGCACGCGCGCGCGCGCAAACGCGCACAAGCGCGCAAGCGCGCGCACAAGCGCATGCGCGCGTGCACGCGCGCACACTGCGGGCGCGCACGCGCTCGCCCGTGCGCGCACTCGCACGCGCGCGCGCGCGTGCACGCGCGCACGCGCGCGCGCGCGCATGCGCGCGCGCGCACACTGCACACGCTCGCGCGCGCACACGCGCAAGCGCGCACGCGCGCGTTCGCACGCGCGCTCAGGCGCACACGCGCGTTCGCTCGCGCTCTCGCGCGCGCGCGCTGGCGCGTTGGCGCGCTGGCGCGCAGGCGCGCAGGCGCGCAGACGCGCGGGCGCGCAGGCGCGCAGGCGCAGGCGCGCGCACGCGCACGCGCACGTGCACATGCACACACGTGCACGCAATGTCACACGTGCACGCACGTGCACACACGTGCACACACGTGCACACACGTGTACGCACGTGCGCAAACGTCCACGCACGTCCACGCACGCGCGCACACGTGCATTCACGTGCAAACACGAACACACACGTGCACACACGTGCACACCCGTGGACACGCGGGCACACGTGCACACACGAGCACACACGTGCACACGTGCGCACACGTGCACATACGCACACATGTGCGCACACGTGCACGCAAGTGCGCACACGCATACACATGCATACACACGAGCACACGCGTGCACGCACGTGCACGCGAGTGCACACACGTGAACTCACGTGTACACACGTGCGCACACGTGCGCACACGTGCGCACACGTGCCCACACGTGCTCACACGCGCACGCACTTGCATGCACGTGCACACACGTGCACACACGCGCACGCACGAGCACACACGTGCACACACGCACACGCACGAGCACACACGAGCACGCACGGTCACACACGAGCACACGCGCACACACCCGTGCACACGCGCGCACACAGGTACAAACGTGCACGCACGTTTACACGCGTGTGCACACGTGCGCACACGTGCACACACGTGCACACGCGAGCATACACGTGCACACACGTGCACGCGCACACACGCACGCGCGCACACACGCACACACGCACGCGCGCACACGCACGCGCGCACGCACGCACACGCGCACACACGCACACGCGCACACACGCGCACGCGCGCTCGCGCGCACACACGCACACGCACACGCACTCGCACGCACACACGCACACACACACACACGCACACGCACGCACACGGACGCACACGCACGCGCACGCCAGCACGCACACCCACACGCGCGCACACACGCACGCACGCACACGCACGCGCGCACTCGCACGCGCGCGCGCAAACGCGCGCGCGCACACGCGTGCACACGCACGCACACGCGCACGCACGCACGCGCGCACGCGCGCGCGCGCACGCGCACACGCACACGCGCAAACACGCGCGCACACATTCGCGCACACGCAGACAAACACACACGCACACACGCACACACGCACGCACGCACACACAAACGACGCACACGAACACGCACGCGCACACACATACTCGTACACACACACGCACGCACGCACGCAAGCACGCGCGCACGCGCGCGCGCTCGCACGCACGGACGCACGCGCGCGCACGCGCACGCGCGCGCACACGCTCGCGCGCACGCGCACGCGCGCACACGCTCGCAGACTCGCGCACCGCACACGCACTCGCGCACACGCGCGCAGGCACACACACGCACGCGCGCACGCGCGCACGCGCGCGCGCAAACGCACGCGCAGACGCACACGCGCACGCGTACGCACGCGCACGCGCACGCGCGCGCGCACGCGCACGCGCACGCGCACACGCACACGCACGCACGCACGCACGCGCACGCGCACGCGCACGCGCACGCGCGCGCACACGCTCGCGCACGCGTGCGCGAACGCGCACACGCACACGCACGCACACACGAACACGGCCACGCACGCGCACAACGCGCGCACGCACGCGCGCACGCGCGCGCGCACGCACGCACCCACACACGCGCACGCGCACACCACGCGCGCGCGCACACGCACGCGCGCGCGCACGCGCACACGCGCGCACGGCTCACATGCGCATTCTTTCACGCACGCACGCGCGCATGCGCGCGCGCACGCGCGCGCACGCGCACGCGCGCACGCGCGCACGCACGCGCGCACGCGCACGCGCGCGCGCGCGCGCGCGCGACGTGCACGCGCACACGCACACGCGCACACACACTCGCACTCGCGAGCACGCTCACGCGCACACGCGCGCGCACGCGCACACGCACATGCACGCGCACGCGCACGCGCACACGAACAAGAACGCGCGTGCACGCACACGCACGCGCACGCGCACGCGCACGCGCACGCGCACGTGCACGTGCACGCGCGCGCACACGCGCACGCGCGCGCGCTCGCACACTGCGCGCGCACACGCGCGCGCACGCGTACACGCACGCGCACGCGCGCACACGCGCACGCGCACGCACACGCACACGCACACGCACACGCACGCACACACACACACACACGCGCGCACGCACGGGCACACGCACACCCACGCGCACACGCACGCCCACACCCACACGCACACGCATACGCACACGCACACGCACACGCACGCGCACACGCACACGCACGCGCACACGCACACGCGCGCGCACGCGCACGCGCGCACGCACACCCACGCGCACACCCACGCGCACGCGCACGCGCACACGCACGCGCACACGCACACGCACACGCACACGCACACGCGCGCGCACGCGCACGCGCACGCGCACACCCACGCGCACACGCACGCGCACGCGCACACGCGCACGCACGCGCACGCGCATACGCACACGCATACGCACGCGCACACGCACGCGCACACGCACGCGCACGTGCGCGCGCACACGCGCGCGCACACGCGCGCGTGCACGCACGCACGCACGCGCGCACACGCACACACACACACACACGCGCACACGCAAAACACGCACACGCGCACTCGCGCACGCACACGCGCACACGTACACACGTTCACACGTACACACGCACACACGCACACACGCACACACGCACACACGCGCACACGCAGACAAGTACACACGCGCACACGCAGGCACGCACACACACACACACGCGCACTCACGCACGCACGCGCGCGCGCACGCACACAGGCATGCGCGCGCACGCACGCGCGCGCACGCACGCAAGCACGCGCACGCGCACGCACGCACACGCGCACGCGCGCACGCGCGCACCCACGCGCGCACGCACGCGCGCACGCACACATACACGCATACACACATACACACATACACACATACACACATACACGCGTGCACACATATACACATGCACGCATACACACATACACACATACACACATGCACACATACACGCACACACGCACACACAAACACAGGCACACACAAGCACACACAAACACGCACACACTAATACTCGCACAAACACACGCACAAACACACAAGCACACACAAACACACAAGCACACACAAACACACGCAAACACACGCAAACGCACGCAAATGCACGCACGCACGCACGCACACACAAACGCACGAGCACACGCCACACACACAAACGCACAAACACACACACGCAAACACGCGAACACGCAAACACACAATCAGGCAACACACACAAACACACACACAAACACACAAACAAAGCACACACACAAACAAACGCACGCGCAAATTCACGCGCGCACAGACAGACAAACGCATAAGCACGCATAAACACACGAATGCAAAGACACAAGGACACAAACACATGAACACACAGCCACACACCACACAAACCACACAAATTACACACACGCCACGCAACACACAACACACACAACACACACGACACACAGCACACACAACACACACACAACACACACAACACACGCAGCACACAACACACAACACACACAACGCGGACTACACACAACACACACACCACAACACACACAACACACAACACACAACGCACACACACACACAACACACAACGCACACACACACACTTGCACACCCGCGCGCACGCGCGCTCGCGCGCGCGCACGCACGCACGCACGCGCACCCGCGCGCCCGCGCCCCCACGCGCCCACGCACGCGCGCACGCGCGCGCACACGCACACGCGCGCGCGAACGCGCGCAATCGCATGCTCGCACACGTACACGCACACACAGTCACACTCACACCCCCGCACGCACCACACAGATCACACGAGCGCGCAATTTTTGCGTCGGCGGCTAGGCAGAGGGTGACTGTTCCGGCAGATGGGCAACAGGGGGCACGCTGCATGCAAATTAAGGCCGCCATGCGTGGAGGAGGAGGAGGACGAGGAGCACCGGCGCGACGGGGAGAGAGGAGGCCGGGCCCGCTCGGGGGCGCCGGCCGCGGCTGGGGGGGCGGCGGGGGGGGGGGCCAGCGCTGGCGCTGAGCTGCGCTGAGATGCAGCAGATGGGGGCGCAGTCCAGCAGACTGGGCGGCGGGCGAGCATGCAAAGCGAGCCAACCAGAGACTCGACCCAGCGAGCCGAGGCGCGGCCCAGGGGAAGAGCCGACGCGCCGAGACCTAGGGGCCCAGGTGCCGCAGAAAAAGGGACGGGAGAGCGCCGAGATCAGGGGGGCCTGCGAGGCGCGGGGCGCGGAGGCAGGCGGCGACGACCCGGCGACGCAGACGCGAGCCGGGGGCGGGGGGGATCAGGAGGGGCCGCGCCGAACGGGGGCGGCGGCGGGCTTGGGGGGGCGGGCGGGGCGAGCGCCGAGACAAATGGCCAAGCGGCGCAGGCCAGCGGCGGGGCAGGGCGCCGCGCGGCGGCAGCGGCCAGAGCACCAGTTGCCGGTGATTGGAAGCGTGGATTGAGAACCGGGCAGAGGGGCAAGACGCTGCCAGTGCGGCGAGCGTCGCCTGGCCGGCACAGGCGCGGCGTGGGCTCGCGCAGCGCCGCAGGCGGCGCCCGCGCTGAACCCGCAGAGGGCTGGCGAACCCCAGGCCGAGGCCGGGGGCTGGAGCGACGGAGCAGGGCGCCCTGTCCGCAGACTGGGCGCACGCACGCGCGCGCGCGTGACCCGCGTCTTCTGGGCAGGGGGGGCAGGTGGGGGTGGGGGCGCGCCGTTGTTGTTTATTTATCCGGTACGTCGCGCTTTCTGCCAGGGCCGAATCCCCCCCCCCCCATAGGTCGCCGCAACGATCGCGCGCGTGGGGGGGCGGCGGCCCCCCCACTCAGATGCTGGCGCTCGCGCGCGAACGATGGTGATCGTAGCGTGCCCCCGCCCCAGCGTTGCCGCTGCGCGCTCCCCTCGGTGACGACCGTCACCCGAAGCATGCGGTAATGCCAGCTGTCGCGTGATTTTATTGGGTCAGAAGTCGGTCATGAATTGCCGCGGCCAGCAGCATCAGGGGGCGCCAGGTTTTGCGCCGCGGGGCGGCGGGCGACGGCTACCCTCAGCGCCGAGGGCGCCCAGCCGTAGAGGGCGCTCAGTCGGGCCATCCAGGTGAACGACCAAGTGGCGATCGACGCCGCCGCCATCTATTTGCGCGGCATGGAGGGGCTCGGCGACAGCAGCTCCGACTTTCTCTGGGATCTGGCCTCCAGGATGAGAGAAGTCCGACGCCCGTGGGCCGCGGCTGGCGATGTCAAAGTGGCGCCGCAACACTTGGCAGCGTGGGCAGACGGCATCGGGGGCCTCCTGCTCGCCGCAGGAGAGGCTGCACGTAGGGCCGGCGCCCTCGCCGAGGTGGGCTTCGCGGCGGCCCGCGAGGAGCTCCAGTCGCATATCCGCGCACTTGGGCCAATCCTCAATTCGCCATGCCCCCCCACCGTTGCATTTTTCGAGCTACGCGGGCCCGGGGGGCAACGAGCGCGCCCTGCAGGTCAAGGAGGTCACGGGGCTGCCATTTGACAGGCCGATCGGCCGCCAGCCTGGGCCGCCAGCGGGGCTCCGCGACTGGCCAGGGGGCGCCGGGTCCCCCAGTGCCAGGGGCAGCCGTGAAACGGCGGCCCCACAACGCCGAAGAGTACCTGGCCAAGTGCATCGGGAAGTACGGCAACGAGGGCTTCCAATTCAGGGGCGGGGGCCTCGGGCGCCCGCTCCAGCAGGTCAGCCTGCAGCGCGCCGCTGCGGGGGGGCGGTCGCAGCTGAGGTCGCCGAAAACGCACCGCTGAGGAAGCTTAGTCGCTTTGTCAGCGTGGCCCTGCGGCTAGCCATGCTCAAGCGGAAGCCCGTCAAGGATAGGGGCCGCGGCGGCCTGCCCAGTGAGCGCCGGCAGCTGGTGGGGCGCATCTCCCAACCGCCCCGTGGCAGCGACGATCGCTGGGCCCCAGTCGCCAGCGCGGACCTCGACCGCAATTCCAGAGGGGAAATCAGTCGACGGCGCCGACGGCATCACCGATTACGAGCAGGGCATTCTGCTCCAGATGCAGAGGGCAGACGCCGGCACCTCGAGGAAGTCTAACTGGGCCCAGGGGGCGTTTGAGAACGGGGGCAGACAAACTGGCTCTTTGATTCGCCGGGCCAGAACCAGTTTCCAATATCATGATCGCTGGCCCCGTGGACCACGAGGCGGCGCTCTGGGTCGACGGCGACCAGGCCGCGCAGCAGCTGCTCAAGGATCGCCCCCCCTGGCAGTGCGCCACTGGAGGGGGGCCGGGAGAAGATGCCGCGACGCGGAGTGCAACCGACACCCTTCCCCCCTGCAGGTGGCGACCTGTGGAACGCCTTCAAGAGGCGCCCCGGGCGGGCGGGCCTCGAGCGGGGCCGACCGACCCCGCCCCAGAAACCTGCAGCTCTTCGACGACGACTGCGCGGAGAGGTTGTCGCCCATCCCCGAGGGTTGGGAGGGCCGGCCGAGAGCCTGCCACGATTGGGCTGTAGTCATAGCGTTCAGAGCCAAGCCAGACGGAGGGCGCGGGCCAATCGGCCTCACTTGCCTGCAGTGGCGGCCCTGGTCGGCCCTCCGGGGCAGAGAGGCCCGGGCCTGGGGTAAGGTCCGCAACTGTAGCTTTTTCCTTTGGGTTTCCGATTGCGCCTTCGAACGGGCAGGCTGGGCCCGCCGGGCCATCGCGGCTTGCGCCCGCGAGGCGGGCCCCAGCTGGGGCGCGGCGTTGGGGGGCCTCGGGGGATATTGCGAGAACATCAGCCGTGCCGAACCGAAGGTCGAACCGGATGCCGCGGGCTTCAATTTCACGCTGCCGCGGGGGCCGCCATGCCATCGCGCTCGGCCATGCCCCTGGCGGCGGCCTCGCGGTCAGGGGGGCGGCGCTGGCAGGGTGCTCGTGCGCGACGGGGCTCGCTGAGCTCCTGCCCCGCCGCTCCATGGAGACGTGGCGGGGAAGTGCGTCGGTGACAGGCTCGGCAACGCGGTCGACGGCTTCGCCCGGGAATGCATGCGCACTGGTCTCTCTTCGGTCGTTGCCTGGGAGCTGCTGGGCAGCCTGCGCGACTCTCTCCAGGGCGTGAAGGAGAGGTGCCCCAGTGCACATGGGCAAGCCCTGCTGCCCCGCGGGCGACGCCGCGGCGGCCGCGGCCTTCGAGGGGCGCCCGCAAGGCGAAACGACGGCAGGGCCATCAGCGGCTTGGGCAGCGGCTTCGACAGCCGCGACGGGGGGCGGGCGGCAGTCGGCGCAGCGGCGGCGAGGGTCGACGAGAGCATTGCCAAAGCAGCGAGGCTCCAACGCCGCGGGGCAGGTTCGCCCCGGCGCAGCGGGGGGCCCCCGCGGCCGCGGCAGCATGGGGGTCAGCTGCCCCTGGCCCGGCCCCAACTGCAGCGCGCGGCCTCTGGGTCTCAGCGGCTCAGCGGCCAGCGGCGAGGGCGAACTTGCAGCTGGAGCTTCGCCTGGGCTCCGACTTCGCTGTTTCCCAATGGGTCTCGCGAGAGACCCAGCGGCCGTCGGCGCGGGGCTCTTGCTCGAAGAGTGCGCTGCGCACTTCTGGTGCGCCTGCCCCGTGGAGTTCATCGTGGAAAGCCCCCGCCGCCAATGCCGTGGGCTTGCTGCAGCGGTCCTCGCGGCCGTGGGTTCAGCGCAGGGGCCCAGTAGCTACGGCGGCGCTCGCCGCGAGTGGGCCGGGGTGGGGGCCGCGGGGCAGCCAGCGCATCGCAACCGACATCGGGCAGAAGTTCGACCTCCCGGGGGCGTTCCAAGCGGCGGCCCAGGAGCGGGCGACCGAGTCGGCCAAGCTGTGGCCGGACAGGGCGACCGCGCGGGCCCAGTGCCTTGCGCGTGAGGGGCTCGTCATACGGGGGCCGCCTGGGAAGCTCGACAAGCTGCGGGCCTAACGGTGCCGGGGGCAGCGCCCACTGGCAGCCCCCCGCCCTTCCGTCGCAAGCCCCATGCGGCGCTGGGCCAAGCTCAAGAAGAGGTGGGGGGGCCTGCTGGAACTGCGCCCTCAGCGAGCCTGCCCAAAGGACCTACTGGCGCACGCACTTCCAGCGCGACGCCCGCGCGGTGCTCGGGGGGCCGAGGCGTCGGACAGGCTGCAGGGGCACGGCGCCGACGCGGCCCAAGCAGCAGGGGCGCGGCGCGGCGGGCTGTTCGCGAGGCGTTTCTTCCCCTGCATCAGCTGCATCACGCCCAGGGGCGACCCCGACGGCGAGCAGGTCTTCTGACGCCGCGAGCCGAGCAGTGGCTTCTTGAGCGGGCTGGTCTCCGCAGACGGGATTGCAGTAGTCGGCAGTTGGCCCGAGCTGCAACGTGAGGGCCCCAGGCAGGAGGCGCGCGACGCGGTGGGTCTCTGCTTGCGACGCGGCGTCTTTCCTGTGCGAAGGCCAGTTCGATTTGGCGCCCGATTGCCAGGGGGAGGCGGGCTGCGCCTCTAGAAGCAAGGTGCGGGCCTGCCGACCGACCCCCAGCGGGGCGCACCAACCTCCTGCGCGGCTGTCGAGGAGGGCCGCGGGCACTCGGTCACCAAGGTGCTTGGCCGCGCTATGGGGGCCGACATCGGCGCCGGCAGGTCCACCCGCTGGCAGATGGCAGGCAGCCGGCGCGTCGACCTTTACGCGAAAAAGAGCGCCCGCGTGGCGCTTCCCGACCGCGGCCTCGACTTCGCCTTCGGCCTCGACGAGGTTGCCCCGGCGGCGACGCTCCGCGCGGGCGCGCTGCGCGCGCGGGGGGGCTCGCGAGAAGGGCCGCGCGGCGGGCGCCGTCCGGGAGGTGCCCGATCTCGAGCAGCCCGACGGTTTCGAGGGCAGAGTGGATGTGGGCGCGGCGCCCTGCGCGAGGGCAGCGGCGGCGGCCGCGGCGGCGGCGGCGGCGGCGACGGCAGCAGCCTCCGGCGAAGCTGGCCAGACAGACGGAGAGGGGCCAATTGCGGCGCCCGCGGCCGGTGGATCAAGGGGCCCAAAGCAGCCGAGGCCGCCCGCCCAACCAGCATCCAGCCGCGAGGACGGCGCCAACCCATGTGGTTTCAAGAGCCACATGCTGGTCCATCCTCGCAGGCCCAGGGCACCCGCCACCCCAGCCCCGCTCAATTCTCGTCTGCCAGAGGTGCTTCAGTTACGGGCGCATCAGGCTAGTCAGGTCCAGCCACCTCGAGCGGCGCTTGGACTGCGGCGGCGCCTCAATCGAGCCCTGGAAGGATTCGGTCAACGCGGGCGCGTGGCCCGATGCCCGCGCGGCGTCCAAGAGGACCTGGAGGCTGGTGGCGCTGGAGGCGCATGGCCAGGACTGGCAGGGCGCCCTCCGCGGCCTCGACGACAAGAGGAGGGGGGCGGCCTCGGCAGCCAGCGACGGCGCGGTGCTGGGCCCTCGTTTTCACGGTGACAGGGCAGGTGCCGGCGGGGAGGCAGCGGCGGCGGCGCCTCCCCCAGCCGCGGAGGGGCCGGTAGGTATTGCAGCCCTCTGTTCCCCAGCCTCAGCGCCGAGCCCGGCGTCGGCGCCCTCGAGGCACAGCCTGTCGCCCACTGTCGCGCCCAGCTAGCGCGGCATCTCTCCTGAAGGCGTCGAGGGCTTCCGCGCGCAGGCTGAGAGTCGACGCCGAGCATGCCGCTCCAAGGGCGGGTTCGATGGCTTTCCCCAGGGGCGGGCGGGGAAGGGGGGGTGCTCCAGCGGCGCGAGTGATCTGTCGCCGCGAGCCAGCTTTCAGATTCTTCCAGCCCGCGGCTCGCGCTTGCTCTCCTCGCCCCCCGCACTTGGGTTGGGGCTGGAGCGCGGAAGGCCCGTTGGCGACTTGGCCGCAGGCGCATGCTGCCCCCCCTGGGGGGGTGTCTGTTGTCAACCTTCGGGTATTATACTATGAAACTGTTTCGACTGTGCGCTGTTCGACCCTATTCTACTCTACCCGATCCTAGCCTGCTCTACCTCATTCAGCCCCACTCTGCTCAACATTCCTTCCACGCTACTCCTATTCAGCCCCGCCCCAACTGTACTCCAATCGACTTCTCTCCTGCGCCCCACCATGTATTCTATTATGTTCTACCCTGATCCATTCTACACGACCTTACTCGTACCATCTACCCTGCTCCATCTTAAGCTACTCTCATATAGCGTTCCTCTGCTCTACGGAACTCTACCACGCCCTACTTTAGTTTTTCCTCGTTGTGCATTCTACGCATCAAGCTCATGCTCCTGCTCCGATCTATGCCACCAACCAAGTCTAGTCGACTCTGCCATGCTCAGTATATGTGTGTTTATTATGTATTCCAGTGCTCGCTCATGTTTATCCTACTCAACCCTGCGATCCTCTAATATATTCTGCTTGGTTTTATTTCGCATTGCCCTATTCTGCCCTAGTCCTGCTCTACAGTATTTGTCTCTATTATACTCTACTTGGTCCTGCCTCTTTTATTATTATTCTATTCGTGCATACGCTGCTCTGCTCTGACCCCTATGGTGTGCCTTACGAATTTCCGACATGTTGTAGTCCCATTCGTCTATTATGTTATAGTATACTTCTGCTCTGATCTGCTTGATTATGTTGTTTTGTTTGGCAAGTTGGGCGAGTATGGAGACCTCATTGGAATAGACGCATGACACCATTCTAGTAGCAAGGACACCCATTGTAATATAACAGGGAATCATGGCAATAGCTAAGGAAGGCCTTGCCATAGTTTGATGCCAAATTATCGGGGGGGCGGCTAGTGGATTGATATGACTTGGAACAAAAGTTTTATTGGCAAACCGAGTCGGAGAACAATTCATTCATTATGCCGTTCAGTGTTCGCCATTCCCACGCCCGCGTGGCAAAGCCCCGCGACATCGCTAGTAGTCGTCGCCGGCACGGCCCAGGCGTTCCGTGGTAGAGCACGTCGGCTGCTTCCCCACTTTTTCCGCGGTTTCCCCTTGCACCCTTCTTTCGGCTCCCCCCCCGTTTCCTTCCTCTCTCTTCCCTTTTCTGTCCCTCCCAAGGTTTCGCTCCCCATTCCCCTCTTTCTCTCCGTCCCTTTCCCTTCCGCGTTGCCCAGTCGCCCGCTGTCCCCGTCCGGTTCCTTCTCTCCCTCCCGGTTTCCCTTCATGCCTTTTTCTCCTCGCCCCTCGCCCTTCTCCGTGCCCTTCCTCGCGCCTCCTCCATCCGCCTTTTCGCTTTCCTCTGTTCTGTCATTCCTCGCTCTTTCTCCTCCTTCTCTTCCATGCTCTCCCGTCGCGCTTCTCCTTCCTCCTTTCTTGTTCGATAGTGCAAATCCGATGTGACTTATACTCTCCTCTCCCTCTCCCGACTGCGTCCTGGAATGCTTCCGCCATTTCCGTACATGTGTTTGGTGTTGTTGTTGTTGCTGTTGTTGTGGTTGTGGTTGTGGTTGTGGTTATTGTTGTTGTTGTTGAACTCTCATTTCTGAATAATTATTGCTGATCCCCCCCTCACCGGTGCATATGGTTTTTTCTCAGTCAATGTGTGCCTTCGACGCTCGCACCCAGTTTTTGGAAAGTCATCCTGGTCAAACTGGGCCCCTGGCCCCCCAGACTACAACAACAACGGCTCCCGCCTGAGATTTCCTCCAAATTTATTCAGGACCCCCCCTCCCGTCTGAGATTTCCTTTCAATTCACTCAGGAATGGCAGTCCCGCCTTAGACTTCCTCACAAAGTAGTCCGGGTCAAACTGCGTTGTTGCCCCCCCGGACTACAACAACGGCTCCCGCCTGAGACTTCCTCCAACTTTACTCAGGACCCCCGCTCCCGCCTGAGACTTCCATCCAATTTGCTCAGGATCGGCGCTCCCGCCTGTGACTTCCTCGCAATTTAGTCAGGACCCCTTCCCGTCTGAGGCTTCCTCTCAATTTACTCAAGAACGGCGTTCCTGCTGAAGATTTCCTTGCGCTTTAGTCTAGACCCCCGCTCCCGCCAGACATCCCCTTTTCAGGAATTGCGTTCTTGCATGTGACTCTTTCGCAGTTTGTTCAGAAATCGCGCTATCTACGCGCCAAGGACGCCGTTACACTTTACTCAGGAATCGCGCTCTCGCCCTACTCAGGCATCCCGCTTGAATGTCCCACCCACCCGACGCGCCCATCAGAGGATCGCCCGCCCGTCGTGGGCTGCCGCCCGAGACTTCCTTGTGGAATGGCGCTTTCGCCTAGGACTTCTTCGAACGTTCGCACTCTTACCTTCCTGCCGGGCCGCCTCCCCCCTCCTTCCGATTCCTTCTCCCTCGCATGTCAGTTGATGTTGAACTGTCATTCCTGAAGAATGATTTCTGTTGGTCCCCCCCACCGGTGCGCATTTTTTTTCTCAGTCAAAGTGTGCCCCTCGACGCTCGCACCCTGTTTTGACAGGGAAAGTCATCCGGGCCAAACTGTGCCCCTGGGCCCCCGTCTACAACAGCAATGGCCTCGGTTGCCATTTTGGCTCAAGGCACAAGGTTCAAGGGAGTAGGTTTTTGGTAAGCTTGCTCGCAGTTACGCTTCGCATCATTGTTGTCGCTGTTTGCATTTGTGTGTCTCGCCTTCTAGAGTGGAACGCCTCTTGCAAATCTTACGCACATTGCTTGTGAGCTCGCGGTGTGAACGCTTGTGAAGAGGGCACCTTCCCTGCCCCTCTGCCGCCCCGTGCCGCCATTGTAAGCATGATGCATGGATGGTACATTCTGTGCATACGTTTCATGCTTGCGGCGTGCGCCCTGCCCGCCGCCGTTTGGCCCTAGTCCTAGGGCCCTGGGACTGCACTCAGCAGACAGGTCGCCGCGCGGCCCGCGTGAAAACATTCACATTGACATTGGTAGCGGAGCTTGTAAGCTCCAGCGGACGCACTGCGTGCTCCGCCCCGGTGGTTGCGACCACCCGGCAGGGCCGCCATGGCTGGCAGCCACGACGGCTCGGACGCGGAGGGCGACTCCTCCGCTGTCGCAGGTTCCCTAGACCTGCACGCGGTCCTGCGCGTGATGGCCGAGACCCAGCGGGAGCTCTTGGCCCTGCAGCAGGATCGTTGCGGCGACAGTGGTCCCAGACGGGCACGTCTACTGCTGTCGCAGGTCAAGCTCCCAGAGTTCGATGGCGCCGTCGGCACTAACACCAAGAAGTACCGAGAGTGGCGCAAGGCCGTGGAGGTCATCCGCAATCTCAACCAGCTCTCCGACGTGGAGCTGGGCCTGATCATCTACAGCCAGGTGACAGGTCGGGCTAAGGAGCTCATCGAGGTTCTCGACGCGTCGGACCTCCGGCGTGAGGACACGCTCGAGACCATCTTCGCTATGTACGATGACGCCTTCGAGAAGATGGACCACGAGCGCCTGGACCAGGTGCATCAGGAGTGGGAGCGAGCACACCGTCGAGCAGGGCAGCCCATCATGGATTGGACGACGTACCTTCGGAAGAAGCGCATGGAGTTGCAGCTCGAGGACCCCGCGTCAGCGATCAGCGATCGCGCGCTGGCGAGCAAGATGCTCCGTGGTGCTGGGCTGTCGCAGAGAGAGCGCGCGCAGGTGCTCTTCAACTGCGGCGGCGTCTACGACTCGAAGCGCATGGAAGTCGTGCTGAAGGCAGCCTACTCGAAGGTGCACGACGCCGAGAAGCGCTCTGTGCTTCCTCGCGTGAGCACGGGCGTTCCTCCGGGAGCTCGGGCGGTCGCTTCCCGCCCCCTTCCCAGGCTCGTAGGCCATACGTACTTTGAGGACGCCCTGGCCAACAGGTGCACGAGGTGGAGAACGGTGACGACTACGACGAACACGACGACGACCTGGAGGAGGCGCAGCACGACGAGGATGAAGCAGACGACCAGGACGACGGAGACCCCGGAGGTGGCGAGGGGATCTTCTTCGAGGACGGCGCCGAGGTCGACGAGTAGCTGGCGTCGGACAACGACGGGCCTGACGACGAGGAGTACGAGGCACCAGAGGATCTTCAGGAGGCGTTCTTGGCCGGTTGGAGGGCCGAGCAGAAGACGGCAGTACAGCGTCAGCAGCGCGGGTTCGTTGCCCTTCGGCAGCGGGACCCCGAGAAGATCAACGCCAGCGGCTCCTTCCAGGCTGGTCGCAGGACGACTGACCAGCGCAAAGCCAACAGCCGGTGTGCTGACTGCGATCAGCACGGCCACTGGCGTGGCGACCCGGAGCGCCCCAAGGTAAAGAGTGGCGAGCGCGAGCCGTACAACAAGACCGGGCCTAAGAGTGGCCAGCCGGCGTCGTCCAGCCAGCGGAGCTCAGCGAAGCCGCCGGTGCCAAGGCAGGTGCATGGGCCGGTCATCCACTGGGTTGGCATGGCTGGCAGTGCCGAAGAGCGTCGTGGCCGCGTGCCATGGCGCCGCGCCCCCCTGCCGGTGCCTGCCCGGAGGCATTCGGGAGAGGTCCGAGCCGATGCTCCGGGGAGTTCCGCCGGGAACCCTCGACCCAAGAGTATGCCTGCACCGCGTTTACGCCAGAAGACCGACGATGGCCCCGGACCCGAACAGGGCAGTGATGAACGCGCGCGCGCCCTTGCAAGGCGCGGCGAGGATCAGGAGGACGAGGATGCATGCGTGCGCTGCCATCGCATCCTCGCCAACACGCACGCAAAAGGGACACAGCGTGGAGTTGGAGTTCCCTGACCTTGCGACGGTCCATCGCATCGTGGAGCGCGTGGAGAACAAGAAGCCCATCTTCTTCAAGCAAGGCCGCTTCGAGACCGTCGACTTCGTCCAGGGTCGGCTTATCCGGCTGCAGCTGACCACGTCGAAGCCTTGCACGGCGGCTGAGGTGGATCTCGATGAGATCACGGCGACTATGCTCAAGATCGTGACGGGCGGAAGCCGTGACACCACGCACCGCGACGATCAGCGCGGTGAAGGCGGAGGCCGTGACACCAAGCATCGTGACGATCATCATCGAGATCGTCGTGATGACCGCCACCGAGATCGGGGAGCTGTTCTCCGTGAGCATCGCGCCCCTCCTCCGCCCGAGGCGGGGGCCTCATCGCGCTCGAGGTCGCGGAGCGCGCCGGCAGGCCGCGGTGCGAAGGTAGAGAAAAAGAAGGCGAGGAGCAGCAAGGAAGAGAAGAATGAGAGGAAGAACGCGAGAAGCAGCAGGGAAGTGAAGAAGGAGGCCGAGGTGAAGAAGGAGGATGAGGCCAGCGAGGGCGGTGACGATCAGCGGCGCGAGGATAAGGAGCTGCCGTTCACGCCGGAGGGGGTGGGCGAGATCTTCTGCTGCTGGCATCCGCGCTAGGACATCTTTAGGGATTGCCTGACGCCGCCGGCGACCGCCCACTTCATCACGAGAAACGACCGTATTGTGCGCCTCAACCTCTACACGCGCCGCTGCGAGAAGCCGGACTTCTCTCCAACTAGTGGCCCTGCGAAGGCTCGCCCAGCATTCGTGGCGGGCGCCGCGGCGGCGCCGTCGGCGAAGGGGGCGTCGAAGACGAAAGGATCAAATGTTCCGGGAGAGCCTTTTGGGAACATCCCAGACGGAGCTGCGCCAGGACAACCTTCCGCCGCACCGACTGGGGAAGCCGCCGCCGCCGCTCCGAAGGACGAGGACTGGGCCATGGCAGGAGCACCCGAGGACGCGAGGAAGAGCGAGGAGAAGAAACGACTGGAGGTCTTGCAGCGTGACAAACCCGAGCTGCTGGACCGCCTCGCGCTGATAGAGAAGCAGGAGTCGGAGATGCATGCCCGGTTGAACCCAGGCGAGGTCTACGACGGCCTGCAGAGGCGACGTGAACAGGCACCTCCGCCAGAGCGTGCGCTGCCTACATCTCCCGAGCAGCAGGGGGTCGGAAGCGTGTGGAAGAACATGGAAGGAGTTCGACGACGTGCTCATCTTCCAGCGCCTCCAGGGGCGGCCAGCCCCGGAGCCGCGAGCTCAGGTGCGCCTGCCGCTGCGACGGCACCTCCGGCTGCATCTGGAGCCCCGCGTGTAGTCACTGCTTCTGGACGGAGCTACGTCATGAGTGCCGGCGCCACGCAGAGCGACCTGGAGAAGCAGCAAATGCATCGAGCCATGTACGACTCGCAGTTCGACGGCGAGAGGCTGGTCCCAGGTCCGAAGGCGAAGTTCGACCCAGAGCTCATGCAGCAGCAGGCTGCGTGTCTTCATCCAGCTGACGAGCTTAAGTGGCAGTCGAACGGCACCGTCATCTTCGCGAAGTGCAAGAAGCGCTCGCTGAAGTCGGCGATGCGCTACACGCTGGAGAAGCCCAAGGCGGACGAGGAGGACTCACTGCAGCGCGCAGACCCCTGGGCAGCAAAGGGCGCGGACCCCTGGGCAGCAAAGGGCGTGGACCCTTGGGCAGCAAAAGGGGGATCTGCAATCCGCATGGTCACTACCCGAGAGGAGTGCCCCCGCGAGGTGATAGATGAGCAGTCCGTCATGCTTGTTGTCTTACCCGCGGGGCTGGTTATGATTGATACGGGCTGCAAGCGGGCTGTCGGTGGACGTCCCTGGCACGTCGAGCTGCAGAAGACTTTGGATGCCATGGGCGTGCCGTGCCACAGCATCAACCAGCACGAGTACTTCAAGTTCGGTCCAGGTGTGCCGCTCATGTCAGAGCGTGCGTGGTGCTACACAGTCGGCATCAAGGGCACGCAGTGCGAGGTTGTGATCTCCGAGGTCGATGCCGAGGTGCCCGGTCTCATCGGCCCTGACGAGATGGCAGAGTGGGGCGCAGCAATCAGCTTCAGGAGCGGTATTTTCACGGCGAACGGTGTGACCAAGCCGTTGGTCCTGGCTGCGTCCGGGCATCCGTGCGCGTCACTGCTGGATTTTTCCGGCGCCGGTCGCGAGTGCCTTCCCCGTCGGGCAGTCAGAGGGGCAGGACGAGCTCGCCGACGAGATGTTCAGCGGAACTGCGAGCCACGAGGAGAAGGATGAGCGCAGCGTCGCTGAGACCGCCGAGGAGGAGGACACGCGCGATTCTGACAGCAACGATGGCCAAGACGCGGGCGATTCAGAGCTGAGTACATCTCACTATCACACCAGCGACCCGGAGTCCGCGGAGACGGCATCGAGCGACGAGGAGGTTTTCATGGAGAACGCGGACCACGAGGCATTCATGACGAAAGGTGCTCGCAGGCACGTCCGGAGCAACCTGAAGGAGCTGGAGGTTTTGATGATCGAGGAAATTGCGAACAGGAAGCTTCGGGCTGATCGGCAGGAGCAGGACGCCTTCAAGCACTACCAGGAGGAACTTGTACTACCTCTTCGGCGGGAGACCCGGCGGCGACCGGGGCCCTGGAGGATCGGGGAAATCTTCGCATGGGCTTGCCAGCTCACGATCTTGGCGGCGAACATGGGATGGGGCGCCCACCAGCCCATCACAGCAGCAGCGTTCGACCTCCTGACGGTCCAGGGCAGGAACGAGGCACGGGCGTACCTGGTTGCAGTTGATCCAGACTTCGTGGCCTTGTCCCCGCCTCGTACGGCGTGGAGTCGACTGCAGAGCGTCGACCAGCGGAGGCCTATGCGAGTGCGCCAGCAACGCCGAGAGCGGATTGAGTACCGCATGTTGCTCTCGTTCACAGACGAGGTGATGCAGCGGCAAGCTGCAGGAGGACGCGCAGCCATGGTAGTGGACCACGCGCAATCGACAGCCTGGAGCCAGCCACCCATGAATGCAACGAAGTCGAACCCAGCATTCGAGGACACGATCTGTCTCCAGAACACCACGCGGGTGTTGGCAAACCCTGAGGTTTGCACTGCTGCGCGCGGGAGCTGCGCTGAGGATATCGCCAAGGCTGCGATGACCGGTGCTACGCATTACTTGGCCCAGCAGTGCGAGAACTCGAGTTTCCCTGCGGCGCACCTCCCGGACCCCGCGGAGGAGCCCAGGAGCTATGGACCAGAGTCCGCGGAGCATGGTCCTGGAGAGGTTCCCGGGAGTGTTTCGGAAAGACCTGAGTGGGGCAAAACGCCGCAGGAGATTCGAGCCGAGATTCGCGAGGCATTGCATAAGACGGTGAAAGAGGAATCCATGCAGCACCCCACGGAGGAGGAGGAGGTCGCAGCCTCCTGGCCAGAGATGGAGCTTCCAGAGGTGGCGCGGCAGGACATCATGACGAAGATTCCCCGGAGTACGCGACGTGCCGTGCGGAAGGCCCATCGCGGTCTTGGACACCCAAGCCGACCGACATTCATCAAGATGCTGCGTCTCGGCGGTGCCACGCCCAACGCGTTGGCATGCGCGAAGCATTGGCAGTGCCCGACTTGCGCTGAGTCGGAGGCGCCGCCCCGTCCAGTTCAAGGGACGGCGGACGTGCGACCATTCGGCTTCAACGTGACGGTTGTGATCGACGTGAAGTACCTACGGGGCGCGGCCAAGGAGCAGCTGGTGGTTCTCAGCATGGTGGACGCTGGCACGGGATGGCACTGCGCACGCCTTCTCAAGAATAGGACGGCCAAGCACGTAGCCCGCCAGATCATGAACGAGTGGTTCATGCATTACGGCGTGCCAGAGAACATCGTGATCGACCAGGGCGGCGAGTTCGAGGGCTACTTCAACGCGCTGGTGGAGCAGTTCGGTATTAATACGAAGACGACGGGAGCTCATGCAGCATGGCAGCATGGCCTGGCAGAGCGCCACGGAGGTCTGCTCGGCACTATCTGGGGCATGGTGGTGCACGAGTTCCACGTCGAGGGCAAGTCGATGTCTACTGTGGCCCTGGCTGCTATCATCAACGCGAAGAGTTCGACGATCAGCCGCAACGGGATGACCCCGGAGCAGGCTGTCTTCGGGGGGATCTTGAATTTCACGGAGGTGACCAACAGGGGCGACGACGAGGTTCTCATGTCGGTCCTCGGCGCTAAGGGCATAGCTTGGCGTTCGTCCCAAATCCGCACCGCAGCCCAGATGATGTTGCTGGAGCGCGACGCGACGGACAAGGTGCGGAGGGCGCTGCTGCGACAGGCGCCGACGGTCGTCGGCGATCTTTGCCCAGGATCGCGGGTGTATTTCTGGGCACCGAATCCGTTCAAGGGACGTCGTCGGCAAGATCCTGAAAGGTGGCGGGGTCCTGCGACTGTGATCGCGAAGGAATCCAACAGCCGGTATTATTTACCATGGCGTGGTCACGTGCTACTCGTTGCTCGTGAGCAGCTCCGGCGCGCCTCCTCTCAGGAGGCCGCGGCCGCGGAGTCCATCCAGACGGACGTGCGGCTGACGCAGCAGCGAGATGATCGTGCCTTCCACGACGTCGTGGACGTCACGCCCAGGGTGAAGGTCCAGAGGGTGAAGAAGACGTTCCTGAAGAAGGAACGCGAACGACATAGTGAGCTCGAGGGGTCCAGGCAGCCCCGCGTGGACCTGAAGGCCCTGGACGCCACCGAGGCGCAGGCTAAGGAGGAGGAGCCACCTGAGCAGGAGCAGTTGCCGCAGCTTCCACCTCTGAGGACGACGCGGTCTCGTTCCCCTCCAGGGCGGATATCCTCTGGGGCGCTACCGGAAGCCTCGCCGGGAGCATCGGGCTTCGGTGGCCCTCCGGAGCCGCCGATTCCCAGAGGCGATTTCGAGCTTGAGCGGAAGCGGAAGTTTCTGGTAGATGACGTGCCGAGCTGCATTAAGAGATCGCGTCTGCAGGCTGCCCCCACGAGTGGCTTGCCGGCCCTCCGCGAGGTTGCCACGAATGCTGTGGTGCACTCGGGGCCCCAGGAGTGGTTCGACCAGAACGCCTTGGATGGCATCTCCACGCTCGTTCAGAAGGTCGCGCGAGGAGTGCGTGTGCATCGAGAGCCACGGCGGCGACTCTACGATCACGAGAGTGCAATCGCCTGTCGGTGATGCTCTCCGCCACGGGCCAGTGTGCCTACAAGGGCGACGGCGCGAGCCGTACCAACGAGCGCATGGAGGACAGCTGGGTTGACCTCGCGCTCTTCTACCACGACAAGCCGGATGCTCAGGCGCAGGGGGTGTACCATCTGGACACTCCGGTTGGTCTTGTACGGCAGCCGCTGACTTACGAGGACTGGCTCAACGTGTCGTCCGTGTACGACACACGGCTGCAGGAGGCGCGATACGAGTACGACGTGTTTGCACTCGTGATGAAGCAGAACGCGAAGGAGCTAGACCCACGTCACTTCGACCAGCACGAGAAGGCTAAGTTCGACGAGGCCGATGCCGCCGATTGGCGGCAGTGGATCGCCAACGACGCGGTCGAGCTGGTCACCGAGGAGGAGGAGAGGAGCATTCCGAAGAACAAAATCATCTCGGTGCCCATGCGTTCGGTTCGCACGAATCGGGGGCGAGGACCAGAGTTGGAGGCGAAGTCGCGTTTGATTATCCCTGGTCATCTAGACCCGCAGCTTGGTCTGTTCAGGACGGATTCGCCTACCACTTCCCCTTTGGCCGTGCTGGTGTGTGCGTCTATCGCAATGGCGATGGATTGGACATTCGAGTGCTTCGACGTAGCGACTGCGTTCCTGTTCGGGCTGAAGCTGGAGCGGGAGCTGTGCGTGGGGGCTCCTAAGGACGGGCCCCCGGCCGTCGACGGCGCTGGATGGCCAGCTGCGCGGCCTTTTGCGTTGCTTCGTTTGCTGAAAGGGGCGCGCGGTTTGACGGAGGCGCCTCGGTTGTGGTATCTCCGAGCCCGCCAGGTGCTCACGGACGAGGTCGGCTTTGTGGAGCTGCGCTGTGTTCGGGCCGTCTTCTTTTGCCGGGTGACCGACAAGTTGATTGCTATGTTGACGTTGCACGTCGACGACGGCATGCTGTTTGGGAACCCGCGTGACCCCCAGTGCCAGAAGGTGAAGGCGAATATCAACAAGCGCTTCAACATCAAGCACTGGAAGGAGGGCAATGACAAGGAGGCCGTCGCCTATCTCGGGGAGGAGTGGTGGCGTCACCCCGACCACATTGAGATCAGCTTGCACGAGTGCATCGGCAAGCTGACAAAGCACCCCCTTGCAAGGGGGCAGGACGAGGAACGAGAGATGACTCCAGAGGAGCACCGCGACTTCCGGAGCTTGCTCCAGAAGGTGCGCTGGCCTGTCGCACGCGTGGTGCCGCAGCTCGCTTACAGTGCGTCGGCGCTCGCACAGAGGGATCCGAAAGGTCGGCGGTTCTTGCACCTGCGAGTGCTCAATGACATCATCGACCGACTTCAGGACTACGACAAGAGAGGTCTGGCGACTCTCCGGATCCGCCGTGTGGACATCGAGCACTTGCAGGTGCTCACGCCCATGGGCGCTTCGTTCGCAAAAGAGCCCGGCTGTAAGAGCCAGATGGGGTTCATGAGTATGATTGCGGACATGCGCGTGCTGAAGGAGCTAGCGGTGCGTTGCCTCGTGGAGTTCCAGAGCAGTACTATTACACGAGTTGTTGGATCCACGATGGCCGCAGAGTCCGCAGCCATGTCTGTTGCTTTGGATCGGCAGCTCTACCTCAGGCTGTTTATCGAGGCCGTCTTGTACGGGGAGCCGCCCTTGCAAGGGGACTGGAGGCTGGTGCTGAAGGTCCCGGGGGCGCTTGTGACGGATGCGAAGTCGCTCTACGATCACGCGTGCAAGACCGGTTCAATGCCGGCGTCTCGGCAGACCCTCATCGACCTGTTGGTGGCCAAGGACTTGATCGAGCAGGAGGCCATCAAGTTCAAGTGGCTTCCCAACAGCCATATGCTGGCGGACGTGCGGACGAAGGCTGTGCAGCCTAACGAGGTGCTATGGCAGTTTCTCCGTCACGGGGTGTTCAGCATGGCGCCGACTGCTGAACAGGAGGATGAGGAGGCACACCGTCTGCGGCTGCGCCGCGGACAGCGTGAGGGAGCCAAGGGGCGGAAGGTCCAGCGTCGGGCCGCCGGTTCAGGGCCTGCGAGCCCTTGAGGTCCTTGCAGCCGCTGCATGGACCTGGTGATGGCTACGGTGAGGTGCACGCGTATATCGAGATGACAGTCTGGAACAGTGAGTCTGGACATTCATATTGTATATTTTGAGCCTCAGGCCGCACTTGTGCTTGAGGTTCCCCGGCCTGTCGGCCGGAAGAGGCGGTGCCGTGTGCCGCGGTTCGTGATTGTAAGAAGCGGCATCGGGGCAGCATTGTTCTCACCCAGTGTGAAGAGGGCACCTTCCCTGCCCCTCTGCCGCCCCGTGCCGCCATTGTAAGCATGGTGCATGGATGGAACATTCTGTGCATGCGTTTCATGTTTGCGGCGTGCGCCCTGCCCGCCGCCGTTTGGCCCTAGTCCTGGGGCCCTGGGACTGCACTCAGCAGACAGGTCGCCGCGCGGCCCGCGTGAAAACATTCACATTGACAATGGTGACGTCGAGGTGGATTGCAGTTTTTTGGTTGAAGGTGGTTCGTATTCATTGCAAGATCTTTCCGCATGCCGCACAGACATGGTCCCAAAGTGGACCGATCAGAATGGCAAGAGGCGATACGACATCTCACAGGTCAGATGGAGAACATCACGGCGAGGCTGACCCAGCTTGAGTTGAACATTCGCGATATTGAACATACATGTAACAATACTGTTGTCACTGAACATCGGGAGTGCACGGAAAATAATGTCACTGACAGGTTGAAGAGGTTCGAATGCATTTATGTGTTGGTGGATTTTCTAACATAGGAAAAAGCAGAAGCAAGTTTCGAGTGCGCGCAGGGTGGATCATTCGACAAGCTCTACAACGAGGACAAATCGATTGAGAAACACACGGCGGGCAAAACATATGACAAGGCGATGCCCCCGGCTGAGCGCGAAGTTGGTTGCACAGTAGAGCCGTTGGGGTCCAGCAGCCAATCAGTGCTGGAAGATGCCTGTGATTGTTTGCAGGGGACGGTGAAATAATGCCGTATCATGGAACGAGTTTTCCAAACCAAGCATTCAGAAGTTATGGTTGCAAGCAATGCGGAACATAGTTAGCAAAGCAGTTTGGTCATTATTTCGCAGCGTGGTGATCAATGGGAGGGCGAATCAATCGTACGACACACATTGGTTAAGCAGTCGTGTGCTGCCGAGTGTACTGTTACTGCACCCGACGCGTGGAACGTTGGAATGCATCTTGGTTAAATTGTCTCGATTGTTTTGTTGAGTTTGAAGAAGCAAACATTTGTTGGTACATTGGTGGAGTCACCATCGCAAGAAAGCGTCGAGTTACGAGGGCTTAATGGGACAATATACCGCACTGCAACTTCATTGTTGGAAATACGAGAGTTGGCTCGAAAAGGGCCCCATTCTGGAAGATGCGTCGCGCAGCCCATCAACACAATGGAATTCGCGCACAAGGCTTTTCGCACAATTCTGAAGGGTCGTTCAAAATTGTTGGGTATACGTAATGAAGCAGGCTTGTGCCGTGTCCGTGCCAATGCTTCGATCGATTTGTCGACTCATAGTTTCTTGCCGCCTCGATCGTACGAATCTTTGTCTTATAGGCGCAGTCTGTCGTAACCGGCCTCGTTGTGAGCGTCGACACAGAGTCGTCTGCCTCCTCCCGCTCCTCCTCCTCCCCCTCCCCTTCCTCCTCCTCCTCCTCCTCCTCCTCCCCCTCCTCCTCCTCCTCCTCCTCCTCCTCCTCCTCCTCCTCCTCTTCCTCCTCCTCCTCCCAGCGCTTATGTTTGACAAGCGTGCAGGTCATCATGCGAATATGTACGTGCACAGGGCCAGCCTCCAGAGAGTGTAGGTCTGCAACACTATCGCGTTTCCTGTTAATTTGCTTCATGGAATCCGTGAGCCACTGGTGTTCCTAACGATTCCTTGCCGATGCGCCGTTGCCTGGCGCGTGGCTTGACTGACTGATTCAGACGCGCGCAATGAGGCCCCACCACGCTGCCCACAGAGGCCCCTGCCCCAGCCCACACAGGCCCCGAACGCGCCCACAGAGGTCCCCCCAAATTGCCCATTCAGGCCCCAAGCCAGCCCACAGAGGCCCTAAACGCGCCCGCGGAGGCCCCGCCACGCTGCCCACTGAGGCCTTCGGCGCACTCCACCGAGGCCCCGAACGCGCTCACAGAGTCCCCAGCACGCTGCCCACTGAGGCTCCAGACGCAGGCCACAGAGGCCCCACCCCGCTGCCCACAGAGGCCCCTGCCGCAGCCCACAGAGGCCCCGAACGCGTCCATTGAAGCACCACCACCACACTGCCTACAGAGGCCCCACCACGCTGCCCACTGAGGCCCCAGACGCAGCCTACAGAGGCCCCATCACACTGCCCACAGAGGCCCCGTCACGCTGCCCACTGAGGCCCCAGACGCAGCCCACAGCGGCCCCATCACGCTGCCCACAGACGCCCCACCACTCTGCCCACTGAGGCCCCAAACGCAGCCCACAGAGGCCCCGAACGCGCCCACAGACGCCCCACCACGCTGCCCATTTCTGGGTCAAAGTGCTCCCTTCGACGCCCGCACCCTGTTTAATTGACAGGGAAAATCATCCGGGCCAAACTGTGCCCCTCGGCCCCTGGCTACAACAACATCGGCTCCCGCCACAGACGCGCCCAGTGAGGCCCCGCCACGCTGCCCACAGAGGCCCCTGCCGCAACCCACAGAGGCCCCGAACGAGCCCACAGAGGCCCCGCCAAATTGCCCACTCAGGTCCCATATCATCGGCACAAATCATCGTCGTCCCTCCCTCCTTGCCCCATCTAATGCTTCCCATTCCTCCGATCCCTTCGTTTTTTTTGTCTTTTCCCTTTTCGTTTCCCTGTTTAGGGGCTTCTCCAATTACACGTGGCCAGGAAGGAATAGAAACCCCCAAAAGGGGGCACGATCGAAGACGAAGAGGGCGGGTATCCAGGGTTTGGGATATGCATAATGAATGACACGCGGGCCGGTTGGAGCGAACAGTGTTGTAATGATTGTTGTTGTTGCGGTTGAATATTCATTATTGAATAATGATTATTGTTGACCCCCCTCTCCGGTGACCATTGTTTTTTAATTGAAGTGCTTCCCCCGGGGTTCGCACCCTGTTTTTTTTATTCGGGGAAGTCACGGGGCTCACACTGTGGCCTGGTCCCTGGTTTTTCAGCAACAACGGTTCCCGCCTGATATTTCCTCACAATGTATTCCCAAATCGCGCTCTCGCGCGGGACTTCCTCACAATTTGTATACGAATCGCGCTCTCGCGTGGGACGCCCTCTGAATTTATTCAGACGATGCGCACTCGGCGCTCAGGAATCACGCTGTCGTTTTGGCCTTTCTCACGATTCACTTGGGTATCGCGCTATCGCTGGAGACTTCCTCGCGATTCATGCAGGACCCACGCTAAAGCAACCCGTTTGCTCGATCTGGTCGCTTGGGCCCGCGTCCCGACCTGCCCGCTATGGGTCTGCCCACCCGACCTGCCCGTCTGGTTATACCACTTGTTGTTTGTTCCTTGCCCCCCCTTTTGCTGATTTCTCTCGTGTTCCATTATTCTCACCCTTCTTCTGTTTTTCTTCACTTGTTCTAGGGGCTGCACTAAATGCACGTGGCAGGTAAGGAAGATGTATTCCTAAGGGAGTACGATCGAAGACGACGAGGGCGGGTACCGAGGGTTTGGGATATCCGTATTGATTGGCACGTGAGCAGATAGGAGCGAACAATCTTAAATGATTGTTGATGTTGTGAATACTGATTATTGATCCTTCCCCTCCAGCGCACACTGTATCCTTCCCATTGAAGTGCCACTCTCGGGGCTCGTACCCTGTCTTGTATCAGGGAAGGTATTCAGGGTCAAACTGGTGTCCTGGCTCTTGAGCTATTAGAATACCAACAGTTCCCGCCTGATACGTCCTCACAATCTATCTCAAAATCGCGCTCTCGCTCGGGACGTCCTCACAACATGGTCCAGGGTCTGTCGCCCCCCCCCATGCTGATGCCATCGGACCCCCATGCTGATGCCATCGGGCCCAATACTGCCCAAGAGGGGGCCAAGAGGGGTAACACGAGCTGAAAATCCGAGCCTTCCACCCCGAGAGGTTCTCGGGAAGCCCTTAGAGGCCCCCAATGGGATCCAAGAGGCCGCCAAGAAGCTCCCAAGAGGGCCGAAGAGGTTCTCAGAGGTCTCCCAAGGTGGCCCCAACAGGCGCAAACAATTGTTTTTCGATGTGGTGTTAACGGGCCTAAGAGTTTTCATCCTTTTGGCATCCCGATGCTCCAAGACGGCTCAAGAGGCTTCCAATACCGCTCCAAGATAGAGGAAGAGGCCTCCAAGAGGGCCCCAAGACGGCTCACGAGGGCCTCAAGACAGTTCCTGAGGCGCCCAAGACGGCCCGAGAGGGCCCCAAGACAGCCCCAAGAGAGGCCCAATAAGTGGAACGCGAACCCAACCGCAGAACCTTCCTGCCAAAAGGCCCACAAAAGGCCGCAAGAGGCCCCCAAGTGGTCCGACGAGGACTTCAAAAGCTTCCCGAGGTCCCATAAAATTCCCGTAGGAGACGTCCAAGAGGCCCTAAGATAGCTCAACAGTGCCCTCGATGCGTCAAAACTGCCTCCAGGAGGCCCCCCAGCAGGCTTCCGGATTGCCTCAATGTGGCCCCAGGTGGCGTCAAATCGAGCCTCCACGCAGCAAAGACGGCCAATGACGGCTTCAGATTACAGAACCGATGCTCCCAAGGGACCCCCCCACGACCCCCCCCAAGAAGCACCCAAGAGGTGCCTCCAACAGCCAATTGAGGAAGCAAGCGGAACCCTCTAGGAGCTCCTCAGATGCTGTCACGCGCCTGTGCTCGACAGCGCTGTCCAAGATCGTCCGGCGCCCCCCTGGCCTGGGCTAGAACCACCGCGCGCGCGAAGCGCGCGCGATGGTTCTAATACATGTTTGTATGAATGCATGCATGCAAGCATGTACTGTATGTATGCGTGCATGCCTGCATATAATGTATGCATGCATGTATGTTTGTATGTATGTATGCATGTATGTATTTGTGAATGCATGTATGTCTGTATGTATGTATGCATGCACGCATGCATGTATGCGTGTATGTGTGTATGAATGTCTGCATGTATGCGTGCATGTATGCATGTATGTGTGTATGGATGTAAACATAGTATATGCATGCAAACATGAACGTCTGTGTGTAATGTATGTAATGTATGCATGCGTGCATGCATGTATGTATGTATGTATGTATGGATGTATGTATGTATGTATGTATGTATGTATGCCATGCATGTATGTATATCGGTAGGTAGACAGGCAGGTAGGTAGGTACGTACGCAAGCATTTATTCGTACACGCACGAATGCATGCATGCATGAATGTGTGAATGCATAGGTGTATGTATATGTGTGTAGGTATAGATATATGCGTGTATGCATACACATATATATATACATGTCCGCATATACATATATGTATACATATATATATACACCTATATATACATGTGCGTGTTTGTGTGAGCCTGTGCCTGCAATATCCTCCTTCGAATAGCGCTCGAAAGTATTGTCTTTCAGCCTTTGGCAGCTGCTCAGTTTGTACCGAGGCTCGGCGAGAACGCCTGGAGCCTCCGGTCAAGCTCCACAGTTGTCCTGCATCGGCGAAGCTCAGCCTCGCCTGCTGCGCCACGGCGTAGAGACCGCGGATGTGGGGTGGGTGGGGGGGCGCCCCCACGTTGGACCCACGAAAAGTAAGCGTTGCGCGCTTGCTGCTCTTTCCTCTCGCCTCCCTCGCTTTTCGTGCCCCACACTCCTGAAAGTTCCGACCTTGCTACTCCAGCCATGCTTCATCTGCTCGTTCGTCGGTTTCGGTGCATGTTTTACCACGTTGGCCCAGGGGCTGTACCTGTTGTTCCTCTTGTTTCGTCCTCGTCACCCTCATCGTCATCCCGTTCCCGTTTGTGCTGTTCTTTTTGCTCGAGTTATTCTTGTTTGGTTCTGCCATTATTTTCTTGTCCCTCTTGCTCCTCGTTGCCGCTAGATGCAGTGGAATAAAAGGATTGGGAAGCCGTCATGCCCCAAGAGGGGGAGGATGGATGAGGAATCGGAGGAGGAGGAGGAGGGGGAGCGGGAGGGGGAGGAGGGAGAAGGGAGGAGGAGGAGGAGGAGGAGGAGGAGGAGGAGGAGGAGGGATAGGCTGATCAGGAGGGGAGGAGCATAGCGAGCAGACAGGCCAGAGGTCTCTTGGATGACTCTCGGAGTCTCTTCGGATGTCATTGTAGGGCTTCTTGGAGTCCTCGTGGAGCGTTTGGGGGGCCTTTTGGCGTTCCCACGGGCCTCTTGGAGCGTCTTGGGTGCCTCGAGGGAGCTTCGCGGGGCCTCTTGGGAGTCTTTGGGAGACTTTTTGGGGCCTCCAGGGCCTCTGTGGGACAGCATGGCTGTGTGGACGCAGCGCCAGGCTCGATCTGAGGGCGATCTTTAGCATGACGGGAGAGGTTTGCGAAGCTTCAACGGCGTGCTTAATAATGCAGTTCTCGTGCATGGAGCGAAGCACTTGGTCCCGAGGGGGGGGGCGCGCTTGCGTGCGTAGCCAAGATCCGCCACCGTGTGTCCAGCGCGTTGTGGAGCACCCCGGGCTCATGCAGCCCTGAGGGGCAGGGGGGTTGTAAGGTTCTGAAGGTCCCGGGCCTTTGATTTCCCAGGCGGTCGTGCGCGCTCTTGCGCGGGCCCGGGGTGTGCCGCGCGAGCTTTCGGGGCTCCGCGAGGGGCCGAAGACGGGCCGAGAGGGCCCTCAGAGACTCCCAAGACGGTGGAGAAGGGCCCCGAGTCGTCGAACGATCGGTTCAATGCGCTCAAGATGGCCTCCAGACGGCCCAAGATGCCCCCGAGGCGCCGAGAAGGCCACGGTAGACAGACATAATAGATGTTTGCTGAGCTCTTGGAAACCTTGATGTGAAACACTTGTTACGCCACTGTGAGCTCGCCGGAGCCATGGTGTAACTTGGCGCCACGGTCGGTCGGTCGGAATGAAAGAAGGGGGGGCGGGCGCGGGGGGCCACGGTCGGGCATGGGGAGGGGGGCGCGATCGGTCGGTCGGCATGAGCAGAGGAGGAGAGGGAATGAGGCTTCCACGAGGGCCCACATAGGCCCACGTAGGCCCCACATAAGGCTTTCACGACGCCCCCAAGAGGCTATCGGGAGACCCCCCGCGAGACATCCAATATGCCAGATCAGGGTCACAGGGGGAGCGGGGAAGGAAGAGGCGAGTGATGAGAGGACAGCGAGAACAGGGTAGGAGGGGAACGCAATGGGAACAGGGGAGGAGGAGGCGGAGGACGAGGAGGAGGAATAGGACTACCGAGGTGCGCAAGAGAGGAAGAGGGGAAAGAGGATAAGCATGATACACATAATCGGACGTCCAGGGCTGTATGAACTCAATCAGTGCAGTCGTGACTGGCCCGCAGGTTGGCGGCTGCGTCTTCGCCACCCCTGCCCGGGGAGGAACCTCCCAGGGAACCAGCGCGGCCAAAACTTGTGGGGGCCCCGCGCCGCGGTGGGGGCCCTGGCGCGCCCCACGAAGTGGCAGGCCAGGTCCGCGCGACCCCAGGGCGCTGCGGGCCACGCTGGAAGGCGCCGCGCGGCGCACCGCCCTGGCGGCCAGCGGCCCCGCGCGACGGCAATCGGGCTCCTGCTCCCCTGCGCCCCTTGCGTCCCGAGCGGGCGACGAGCGCCTTGCCGCTTCGGGCACGGGCGTGCGAGGCTCGCCTCCGAACGCCCGCGCCAGCCGCGCCTTCGGATCAGGCGACCGGCGCCGCCGCGGAGGCCGCCACCCGTAGCAATCGCTGGCGCCTGCTCGTCCGGCGTTCACGGCGTTGCAGGCCCGAGGGAGCTTGCGCAGGCCCGCTTCTCGATGGGACCCTGGGAGGGGGAGGGGCACCAAGTCGGACGAGGCACAGGGGCCCCGAGCCAGGGGGGCCTTGCGACGGGCGACATCCCGAACCCGCCCCGCTTAATACCTTTCAGGGGATGGACCCCCAGGGGGCCTGGGCGCCCGAGCCACCCCCGGCTGCATCCGCCATTTCTGCGGGTGGTCGCCGCTTCCATTTCTACCCCGCCGATGCAGGCGGCGCCGACCTCTCGCCAGCTCCGCTGGCGGGGGTTCACAGGCTCTCCCCATGTGCTTACCGGGCCCTACGCTCATGCGGGTGGAATGGGGAGGAAAGGACGTGGATGAGCAGGAGGAGGAAAAGGAGGAGGAGGAGGAGGGGGAGGTGGAGTGTGGCAGAGGGAGAGGGATGAGCGACATTAGGGGGCTGATGATGATGATGATGATGATGATGATGATGATGATGATGATGATGATGATGATGATGATGATGATGGTGGTGGTGGTGGTGGTGGTGGTGGTGGTGGTGGTGGTGGTGATGATGATGATGATGATGATGATGATGATGATGATGACGACGACGACGACGATGATGATGATGATGATGATGATGATGATGATGATGATGATGATGATGATGATGATGATGATGATGATGATGATGATGATGATGATGATGATGATGATGATGATGATGATGATGATGATGATGATGATGATGATGATGATGATGATGATGATGATGATGATGATGATGATGATGATGATGATGATGATGATGAGGAGGAGGAGGAGGAGGAGGAGGAGGAGGAGGAGGAGGAGGAGGAGGAGGGGCTTGAGGATGAGTGGAGGGTAGTCCTGACACTCAATTGCCGAAGGTGTTTGCGCATCAAAGCCGGCGAGGAGTAATCATGTGGGCACCCCGTGTAGTGCCTCTGGACGCCCGACATGGGCACCGAAGGAATGGGTACAATGCCCAACAGCAGTTCTTGTTCATTTTGAACAGGACTCGCTGTCCGCGCCGCCGCGGCCTGTGTCCATTCGAGACAGGAGGCCGCCTGCCCAACAGCGGCCGCTGTTGGTTTGGGACAACATTTGCTGTTGGGCATAGTACCCATTCTTTCGGCACCCATTTCGGGCGTCCAAAGTGCCGCTGCAACGAGTTGCAGATCTTTACCGACCAGCAGTAGTTAGTGTCGACCGTGAACTGCGTATATCTGCTATCCATTGATTATCTCTTCACATTCCGCATCCGCAGGAAGGACAGATACCTTGCCCTTGCCAGTCCTCAGTGTGGGGCAGTTTGAGGACGCGCAGGTCCGCGTTCCTTCAATGTGCATATTTCCCTTCCCATTTCGTCATTGGCGGTGGCTTTGTCGTACTTGACTTTACCGCTTGTTGTTGTTTCGCTTCCACTCGCATCGTAGGGTACAAATGTGAGTAATGTTCGACGTGTTACAGTCCTTCCCGTAATTGTCTCTTGCGACCGGGGAGTTCCGGAGTTGCCGCCATCGTTGTGATGATCGGCGGGGCGCCTAGGGGGCAAGTGAGAGGGGGCAAGGCTCCTGAGAGAGTGGAGGGGCTTCTTAGCAGCCCTTCCTGAGAAGCCATGTGCGGCTGTCGAGAAGCTCAGGAAGCTTCGCTGAAGGCCAGCGGCCTTTTGATCCTTCTGAAACACCCGCCCCCTCTCGCTTCCCCCTGGCGCGCCGCCGCGATGAGCTGGAAGGGGGAGAGGAACGTGCAGGTGCCGGCTCGATTTGTGTCGGTGTGGCCCGAAGAGCGCGGCTTCCAGACTCGTTGCCTTGTCGCTCCCTCTTCCCTGAACGGGCGTGCGGCTCCGGAGGTGTCCTCGCTTTCCTTACCTGTTCGCTTGGCGCTCCCTGCGGGGCTGCCGCTTGACAGCGCCCTCCCCCCGTCTCCCCCTTCCCGCGGCCGCCCTCTTCTGCTCCCCCCCCTCTTGCATGCGAGACAATTCGCAACTCCGCAGCCCGAGTTTGCTCCACGCGCGAGCGGATCGCCTCTTCCGCGACGCGACGGACAAGTTCGCCTGGCGCTTGGCGGGGGGGAGTCTCAGCAGGAGCATCCGCTAGGCCACCCCCAGGGCGCGAAGGTTGTCGCGCTTCGCGCGTCGCGGCCTGGGCTAGAGAGTTGCCCTTCTCCAAGCTGGCTTCGCGAGGGCGCGAAGATGACCGCGCATCGCGCATCGCGAGGCGCGATGCATGAAGCTAGGCGACATGACTTAAAGCAACCAGGGACACCTGTCTGAATCATACAGGGGTGACTACGTGAGGACCTCTGCTCCTCGGGAGCGTTGTCAGTGGGATTTATCGCCGACGTTGGCCTGATAGCCCACCCCGCCCAGGAGCGTGCGGTTTCGCTGTAGTAGGCATATCGCGAATCTACCGGCGGTGCATCGCCGATTCTAGCTCGACGTTCCCCCTAGTGAGCCGGTCCCCCCCGAGCGTTCCCCCTCAGCTCCAGAGACCCCGATTGCTCGACTTTGCTTGCGACGGCGGCATGTAAACGGCAGCGCAGTGGGCGCCCGAGGGCGAGGTTGGAAATCAGGCTGACGTGCTCACTAGCAGATCCCATGGTGTAACATGCAATCCTCGAATCTCCAGTGTCGCTTGGACATCCGACTTGGCCTCCTATCCAGAGTATTCGTGGTGATTAATTGAATTCGCGCCAGCATATGCATTGCTTCTTCTTCCGGTACGCATGTTCGAGGAACGTCCAATCACCAAACCGTAATCATTGACATGTTTCGATGCCCCTTGGCCTTGACCGGATGCCCAGGGCAATCGCGGTGGTGTGGCCCATGCCCAAGCTGCGTTCGCTCTGGTGCCATGTCAGAATTTGCTGTCTTGCTGCCTTACTCTTTCGAATGCTGATGGAGTGCCGGTGAATGTCATCTCTAAATGTTTGCGCCATGCTTTTGGTAAGTCGTGCCTTCGGGCACTGGCACGCTTTGCCCAACTGCCGGTAACAGCATTGAGTTTCGAAGTCATTGAGGGAATTGTGTTGTTGGATAAGACTGTGGATTCAGACTGAATTACGGACCCTCCGCTCACCAGAGGAATCGTGGGTCGCAAGCCACCCAAGTTTTCTGGCCGTTTAAACATCTGTTGCGTCAAGGGTGCTTTGGATTTTCCCCCTGATCGCATCTCGCGCGCGGGTTCGCAGGGCTTGGCTTCCTGTGAGGGTAGTTTGAGGCAGCGTCCGCACTGTATCGTCTGAAGATCCTCATTCTGTGTTCAGTGGTTCCGTTTCGATGGTAGTCGTTGACCCTCGCTTGCCCATGATGTCAAACCATGACGGCAAACGAATCTGCCAGCTCGTTATCGGTTCGGTTTGATGGCAGGACGTCCGCAGAGTGGGTATTCCCAGATGCCCAGTGCATTGACGCATTCGTGTTGAAGCAGGAAGCGAATGTGCATGCATACAGCGAACTTCGCGCGCAGGCTTCCGGCTTTGGCCCGCTGTTTGGAGGAGGCGCCTGCTCTCTCCTTCGATCTTCCCTGCAGCCGTGTCTGTGTGGTGCGGGGCTTCCCCATGCTCGTTCCTGCGAGGTCACCGCCCAAGAACACCAACGGTGCAGGTGCCCAGACACGAACAGGAACTTCGGTGGGTTCCAATGATGCTTAGTGCCAGTGAGGTACTGGGCTCCAAGTCACTCTCTTGGTTGTTGGATGTCTAGCTGTACATAAGAAGCTCTAGTCTCGTGGAGATGGATGCGTTCGCGGCGACTCTGATTGCGTTGTCGTCAGCGAGGAGTCTCGCGTCATCTGGCAGCCTGCCGCATTTGAAGACGTAATTGTTCACGGCACATCCAGTAATTGTTGCATTTCTATCTCCCCCTTCGTTCTGTGCCGCCGCCCTCTGCCGCCGCCGCCGCCCCGCATCGATCTAATGCGGATCAAAGCAGGACTGTTCGCTATCCGTGCGCGTGGGGAAACAGCGAGGTGAGGGAGTCGTGCCTTTTTTTCCCCCCTCTCATTTCGATATGTTTACTATTCCTGTAACTTTGTATTACTGTTTAGCGGATCCACCGTGATTTTTGATACACATAATATATCAATATCGTTTAACCATATTTTCGGCGGGCATCGTGTATCACTGGCAGATGACATGCTATCAGCCGAAATAGCCGGACGCATTATTGATGAACCAGATGCGTTGACGACTGCAGCCAATTCGAACAACGCGGTTGTTGTTAGGGAAAATATTTATGTTCGTGCCAAACACCTTGTCGTGGATGAGTTGATTTGCGTTCCTCCCGGTGGACATGTTTTCTCGTTCGTTGACGCTCCTCTTGTTCCTACTATTGATGGATGTCCCGCGTTCCAGCCGTTGCGAGAGGGATGTGGTTTGTCACGTGATTAGTCCGCGACTTTGGAACACAAGAACATGACATCTGTTATTTCATGTGCTATAAGTAAGGTGGCCCCATCGATTCCCAAGTTGACAATGGAAAAAATGTGCGGGGACAATTCCTGGGCCGAAGCGTCATATTACACGTGTAGATGATGCAATGGGTAAACATCCCCTATTGAAGCCCCGGGAATTACAAAGCGTCCGAACAAGGGGTTACGACTTTTTGTTTAGAATCAGATCCACAGGCTACTATCGATTCCAAGCTTTCCCCACCGTTGTGGTGGTAGGGGGAAAAGGTTCCCGTCAAGGTCGCCTTTTGCAGACAGACTGCGTCCCAGTTTTGGAATCAGTATGGGATATTGTGGAGCCTTGTCAACATACATTTCAGTCAAGGATGAATGCTGGGACAGGGCCGGGATGCTATCCCACGGCTGAGAACGGATGCCCAGGAAAAGGCGCATAGACCAGAGGGATCGTGCCAGAGACCCGTATGTGCAGGATGCTCACGCAGTTGTCAATATCGCAACCTCAAGTGGCTCAGTTCTGAGCGCTTGGACATGAGAGCACAAAGCTGCCATCACCCAGCATTGTTGGAATGGCAACATGCAGAAACACAGACGAGGCGAGCGAACGAGAGAACGTTGCGAGAAGAGCTAACCGGAAAGGTGTGTGTGTTTTCATGGCAGACAAGGAAAACATATGCGTACAACGGACAACGAAAAAGGAGTCTATGTTTAAAAGAGCGGCTCGACAGGAGGCTGAGCAACGCAAGAAGGAGTTGTAATCCATGATTCTGTCAGGGGCTGAGCGACGCAGGAAGGAACTGTAATACATAACCGAGTTGAAACTCCAAGAGATGAAGTGCCGAGAGGCAGAGGGAACGATTACGAGAGAAGTGCACCTGCAACATTTGTGTATTTTGTCGAATAAGAGTTCAGATGATCTCAGAGATCGGCAGAACACGTGCTGCAAGGAAAAGAGGCGCAGGATGCTGCAACGATACAGCACGCGAGGGAATGAGCCCGATCGATGACGCATCCGATGAGCACTTGGGAACATCAGGCTGTCAGTCGTGCAGGACACGTGAAGACATAACTGCAATTGGTCAGTGAAGACCTCCCGCGCCAGAGGGAAGCACATGACGATCTGTTAATGCTTCACGTAACCCGCAGCGCAGTCAAGCTTGATCCTCTCGTGGCCCCGACTGCAATCGCGGCGCAGAAGAGTGTGTCTTCTTTGGGGAATGGTAGGTTGGGTGGAACGGTGACTGAGACTCTGCCTCAGGGGCCCGGAACCTCCTCCTACCGTACTCTTGAGATCAGACCGCCGTTGCGTGTCGCGGTGGCGTCGGGCAACCCAGTGGCGCGTCAGTTTTGGCGGGGTCCCAAGACGACAGAATGCGTGCAATGTTCTACGCCACGCTGCGCCGATCGCTTAGATTTCGTGGCAAGACGCTGCAGACACTGCGCCCGAAGTAAAGCCGAGGCTGAAGCGGGCGCAGAGCGAAGACGCCCAGAGCAAGAACGCTGTCGCTCGCACAATGAGGCAGGAGCAGATGCGCGCGGCAAATTCGATGAAAGAGCAAACGGATATCTTAGTCCGCCTGCGTAAGGAACGCGATGCACGGGAGACGGCCAAACGCTCTGGATCTATTGAGATGGCCGAGCCGTCTGACTCCGTAGAGTTGGGACACGAGCGTGTAGAGCAGATGGGAAAGCCATTTAGCGCGGTCCCAAGGTTTCTTGGAATCCCGGTACTTCCAGGAGAATCCCAAGTGCATATTTCCTGCATCGGAAGACCACTCTGGCCCGCCGAACCCCTCCGACCTCCTAGCTGATGGACGATGCGGCGGCGGGGGCGTGTCTCCCGGTGGGTGGGCGGGGCGGGGCGGGGGAGGGGGGGGGGGCGAGGCGGCGGCGGCGGCGGCGGCGGCGGTGGCGTTGTGGGGGTGGGGGGGGGGGGGGGGGGGGGGGGGGGGGGTCGCTGCGGAGATGGCCGTGGACCTATGATTTGCCTTCTTGAAGTTCTGGAAGCAGATGTGCAACTCGTCGGATATCAAAACGACGTCAAGCCCTGATGCGACTGCCCTGCGTGACAGGAACACGCGCGCGCGCCGCCGTTGTCATCGCCCGATGCGCAGGGCGTGGCGCCGTTGATTGAGCGGGCCCTGGATTTTGAGGTAGATGCGAAAGTTCCACAGAAGCTTGGCAATTATGAACGTATCGACATGCTCATTGCTTCTAATGCCTCGGAACGCTTTGTCAAGATGAGACAGACAAAGGATTTGCCTCCTCGCTGGGGTCGTCCCGTAGCTCAGGTGTCTCGAGTGGAAGTTGCGGCGCGCGGCGAGTCTCTTTTGCTTGTTGGCCTGGAGATGACGCGCGCGATATGTCGATGGTCCCTTCTGCGTGCCGAACATGGGGGGAACGCGGTTGCGATGGGTATTTTCGAGGTTGCCGCCGATCAGAAACGCCCCAGAATAAGGCTTATGCGATGTTTAGAGTGGATGGCCGCGCGCAATGGATCGCATCGTGGATCTGGCCCATTTCCAGCAGTCGCAGCAGCTATCCATGGGCGCCGCTACGAACAGATGAAATTCTTTCTGAAGATGATATGGACTCGTGTAGATTGCCGCGCGAGAGGCGGCCCGACAAGATGCGATGTCAAGACGCGCGAGCGGCTACTTCGGCAGCCGCATGAGGTCATGGAAAAGGGGAGAGGCGAATACAATCTGGAACGTCGGAGGAAAACCCCTGGTGAAAGGGGCGATCCCAGCCCCGCGCCCGCCGCCCCGGGCCCAATCGATCCGCGGGGGTGTGGGGCGCCCGCGGGGGAATGACATATTGGAAACGGAAGAACGATGCCCTGCGCGTCAAAATCAAAAAAACATGTTGTTTTGTCGTTGTGCCAGTATGGAAACAAGGGTGCCCATGATCATGAGAAGCTTGTAGTGCCCCTTTTCAACGCCGCTTGTTGCGGGGAAGCACGACAAACGCAGAGGTGGGCGAGGGCGCGCGGGAAAGGCCATCTGCCTCGTGGCCCGAGGGCGGGGCGGCAGGAGACGGCGGTTCGCCTCGCATCTTCGGAGGGCAAGTGTCGCGGCCCACCGAGTGATATCTCCTGTTGCAGGACGCGCAGGAGATTGCCCCCTGAGGAAGTGCTGAAACGTGACAAGTGGGATCAGGCGATGCAGGAAGCTGGCGAGGCCCCGATATGCGAGCGCGCGCGAAACGGGCTGAACCTGCCGCGGGCCACGCGGCCAAGGCATTTTCCGCAGCTGGTTCCGACGCTGGCAGCGAGACGGGTAGCCCGAAAGCACCAGCAGCAAGGGGAACGAGAAATGCGATGGGAAGGCACCTCGTTGGAATCGGGCAGTGAAGGCTGAATGCTCATTCGGTGCCATGCGTCGGTTCCGCTTCAACGCCCCTGGACATCCGCGGCGTCGGACCCCGGGGGCTCGTGACGCAGTTATTTTCTCGCCGGAAAACGCAAATCGCGCATGCTTCAACGCCGCGATTGCGACAGTGATGGCGCGTTTCTGCGCGCTGCCTGCTTCTGCGCGCGATCGACGATGCTGGCGGGGTAGTCGCAGTTGCCAGCCCCGTGTCAAGAAACGCGCGATTGCCGTGATGTCTGTCCAGTGCCGTTGGAATTTGGCACGTGTTCCGTCTGTCGACTTGATTTTCTCAGACGGCGCAGTCCATGTAGCACCCGCGCCGTGCGCGGGGCATCTTTGGGACGCCGTGGACCCCGCGCCGGGCTCGGTTTCGGGCGCGACAGACCTGTTCCTTTCAAAGTTTAGCCCTTTTTGCCGACGGAGGTCAGACCATGCGCGGCGCCTTCCCAAGGCCGAATTGTTTGAAGACGGTCACTTGCGCGCGAAGTTGTTCGAATGTCCGTCTCCGTCGCCGCGCCGGGAAACCCGCCGCGGCCATGGCGACCTCGAGCGCGGCAGGCACTGGCGGCGCAGGCGCTGAAGGATGCGAGGCTCTTAGTTGGAGGGCGGAAGAGGGGGTCCGCAACAGGGGGTCTTCAATGGGGGCCGGGTGGCCCATGCGTGCCCAATGTATCGCCCATGTACGTGGCCGGGTACGATTGGCATCCAATGTTGGCGGCCATTGAGGGCCAGTCGTTCGCGCCCGCGCGTTGCCCGCGCGAACGCACGCGCCGTCCATCCATTGTCTTTCACGCGCGCGGGCTTTCTTGCATATAGCGCGCGGGGCGGCGAAGTGGAGTGCAAGTGTGTCTTGCTTGTGCGATTGATGATCTCGCATGTTCTCGAGCGATGAGCCACCGACCCCCAATGCACATTTGGAATGGGTCTCGCGAGTCTCCCAACATGTGAATTCGCATTTTCCTTGTTTCCCAACGTGTGAATTCACATTTTCCTTTTTCCCAAAATGCGACTTCACATTTTGGCCCCTGTCATACATTTTCCCGCGCATAATTCCAACGTGTGAGTTCGCATATTTGATTCCCAAAATGCGTATTCACATGTTCCCTTTTCCCAAAATCTGAATTCGCATTTTGCTTTTCCCCACAATGTGAATTCACATTTTGCCCTGGCCCTCAAGATCCCTAAAACTGAGGCGCAGTGTTCCGCGTGTCAGATTGGCTGGGCTGATTCCGACACTCACCTGACCGCTTTCGTTTGTGCCAGCCTTTTCTTTTTGCGCCCTCAGCGCACGTTGCCTGCGTCGCCTTTCCCGAGCCCCCTGCCCCCTTGCCTCCTTTTCCCTGAAGTCTCGCGCGCGGGCGCAGGCAGGGAGCTTCAATGGGTTCCCTCGACGAACGCAGCAATCGAGGATGCATCGCCCATTCATGGCCCATAGAGACATCTTTGCTGGGACCCTGCGCCCGACCCCCCACTTGCACCTTCCGACTTAGTGGATTTGGCGGTCGCGCGCTTGGCACGCTGCGCCGCGCGCATTGCCCGCGTGGACGGCGACGGCATTTTTTTGAAGTCATGGGGCAGATTGGCTGATCCCGTTCCACTCTGGCGCGGTGCGTGCACGATAATTCGCAGCGAGGTGAATCGGATAATCGGACAATGTCGAGCCGCCAGAATGCGCCCGAAGATAGTTGTCCCGGGCGCGGCCGTTCTGCACAGGGGACTCCAGCGCCCGCCGAATGACAATTATCAGTTCTATAAGCGAGACGAGTCACCCGTGGACTCTGAATGTGGATGAGTTCGCAGCGCCCGATCAGTCGCGGAATGCACATTGGAAGTAAGCAAATTAGTTGCCCATTTTCACGCGCCGCCCTTCTGTGGCTCAGCTCCAGGGGGCGGACGTCCGCAAACAGGAGCGCGCGCGGGGGCGACTTGGATTTCGGCGTCAATGGTTGCCGCGTTGGGAGGACTGGAACGACATGATAGCAACTATTCCCGCTTCCAACCTCAGCGCCAGGCCTTTGAACGCGTTGCCCGAGGAGGAGTTCCCGTCCGTCCTCGGCGCGAGGATGTCCGATCGATCTTCGGATTTTCGGAAGTACTTCGAAGGAGATGACGCGTGGGTTTTGGACAGGAGAGAACATTTCCTTGACAGGCTTTACATGTTCATCTCTGGCACGCCTCCCGCCGCCGTGGAGCGCGGCCCGTGTCGGAGCGATTCGGCAGTGCATCGCGCCGCGGAGAGCGCGCGGCCGGAACGCGGAGGTGCAGCGCCGGGCGATGCTGCCGAGCGCCCGCCCGCGGCAAGGGACATCGCCCTAGTCGCGATGTTCGCGCTGGGTCATGAATTCGAGACGAACAGTTGGAAATTGCTCGCCAGACCGATCGGAGTTTCAATCCCCCCGCAGGGGGGCTCTGAAGACGCGTGCCGCCCGCTTTCTATGCGCGTAAAACTGTTCATATGTCTCCTGTGACAATAATGAGAAGCTGAAGAGACCCCCGAATCACCTGCCCGACGGGGTCGACCCAGCGAAGGCTGAAGCGGCGGCTACGCGCATGAGAGACCGCCGCGCCAGAAATTGCAAGGAACGTTTCGGCGCGAAGGACAGGCGGCGACCGCGCCCATGGACGCGTGGGCCTTGCGGGGAGATCACCCGCACATCACGACCAACTGTTGGCTGGGGGAATCGCGCGATGCGCGAGACAGAGACGCAATAAATATGAGCCAAAGAATCTTCAATAATCCAGCAACGGTCCCAGAAAACAGAACACGTTGAACCAATCGACCGCGACAAAGGTATGTTTCGCCAAGTTGCTGAACCACGAAGATGCGAATGCTCCGAAGCCCGAATGGATTATAAAGTACGGCTCGAGACTAGGATATTGGATCTTGCGTGAAATCGCGCGATTGATGCCGCCGACGCATCGTGTTTGGATCGGTTGGATTGGTCCAGTGTTACAGCGCAGACCTTCCGCGGCAAATGCCGTTGCACGAGACTGGACCTCCCCAGCTTCGTCGCGGACGCTAAGCGGAAAGAGATCCGGGACAAAGAATGGCGAGGTTTCACGCGCGGAGCTCTCGCTCACAGTATCGGGGCAATTCTAGGAGGCCATATGCCCTTACCTTCTAACACTTCGCAGGGCGGCGAGGTCAAGCACCGCGGCTCAGGGGTCTGCAGTTTCCACGAGACCCGCGACTCCCCCCGCCAGCGTCTGGAATGCGCAATGGCCGAGGATGTCTTCGCGGGCGGAATCTGGTGGAAATCAGAGATCATCATCGTCAGTCCGCCAGAACATGCAAGGGCCATCGCGAGCCCGTTTCTTCATTGCTTGGGGCACGACGGGCGTCATAGTCCCCCCCCCCCCCTTATGACGTAACGCTCCCCCCCCCAGTGCGCTGCGGGCATTGCCGCCGTGCGCATTGGGATCCCGTGTCCGCGTAGGAATCGGCATAGGTGTCTGGTCCGCAGGCGTCGTCGTCGTCGTCGCTCATCGTCGTCGTGCGCGCGGACGCGGCTGGAGCCTGTTTTTAAGTCGGGGCCGATGACGGCAATCATCTAGGGGGGGAGGGGGTCGATGACGTCACGTTTCGCGCTGGCGGTGTCTGGGAATGTTTAGGAATGACGGGGGACGGGTAGCACGAACGTGTAGGTGGCGAGATGCACCACAACGCCTGTGTACATCACAGTGCCCGCGTGCACCACAGCGCCTGTGTACGCCACACCGCCGATTTACACCACAGCAGCCGCGTGCAACACAGCGTCAGTTTGTGCCACTGTGCCTGCGGGCGCAGCAGCTCCGGTGTACACCACAGCGCCTGAGTACACCACATCAGCCGTGCGCAACACAGTACCAGTGTACACCACAATGCCTGCGTGCATTGCAGGTCTTGTGTGCGCCACGGTTCCTGTGCGCACCACATCAGCGGTGTGCAACACAACACCATTGTTGTGTATATAATTTCAGAAGGAATCCTTGTGACAAAATGGATCTTGTGTGGATTCCAGAGAAAACAATGGACAACAAATCCTCATGGACGAAGGAGCGCCGCTGGAATCTACGAGTCCCCCGGAGTCCTCCCGCATCACCCTAAGTCCCATTTGCGCCCAGGAGACTCCAAGTGGACCGATTCAATCGACCATTCTGCGGTGCACGCTGAGATGCGCACGTGCGTTGTAACGCCAAGCCGCACGACTGGGGGTAATAAGGAGGAGGAAGAGGAGGAAGTGGTGGAGGAGGAGGGGAAGGAGGTGGAGGTGGAGGAGGAGGGAGGAGGGAAAACCATCGCATTCGATTGTCAGAACTTTCCTGGCGTGGCGCTTAGTTGTCCGCAGCAAATCCCGCCGTACATGCTCCTTCTGCCTGTCCTGTGCACGCAGGCGCACTGGTGTACACCAGCGCTGCGTTGCACGCGGATGCTGTGGTGTAGACAGGCGCTGTGGCGTGCACAGGCGCTGCGGCGCACGCAAGCACAGTGGTGTACACAGGCGTTGTGTTGCACATGGCTGCTGCGGTGTATGTACACCAGCGGCGTAGTGCTCCCAAGTATTGTGGTATTCACGGGCGGTGCGTTGCACACGGCCGTTGCGGTGTACGCAGGCGCTGTGGTGCACACGCGCGGTGTGGTGCACGCGAGCGTTGTGGTGCGCACAGGCGCAATGGGCAGATCGCCACTTACATGCTGCTGGCGTCGTCGTCGTCGCTCGTCGCTCGTCGCTCGTCGCGTCGTGCGCGCGGGCGCGGCTGTGGTGCCGGAGCCACACGGCGGGGGGGGTCGTCACGTCATACCCCCCCCGCCCTCCCCCCCCATGACGCCCGTCATCGCCGAACAAAAGAAACGCGTTCCAAGAGCCCGAGCGTGAAATCGCACGCGTGCCATAACATGCATAGCACATTGTGCGAGTGGGACCGCAGTTCTATGCCTGGACTCCTGCCGCGTTGCACGACTCAGGCTCGGCTTGCACATCGTTTCGGCGCGCGGCTCTTCCCGGCGAGGCGATCGATGCGGACTTCAGATTCGCGTGCGAGCGAGCGCAGGAGGAATGCGATGCGATTCGCGCGCGCGGCGCAGGCAGCATGGGCACCATATTTGGAACCAAATTTGAACGAGGAGATGTTCCATCAGTCGCTGCGGTGTGATCCGCGGCCAGCGCGCGATGACATGTGGTTCAAGTTGTTTGAGGAGCGCTGCCCCGTGCTCAAGCGCCATCCTTTTGTTGCGCATAGGTTATGTCTCTTGCTGGCAGATGAGAAGCGTGGCCCTGGAGCGCCCGACGCGCAACGACGCGTCCAGGTTGGGGGTCCGATGCTGGCGGCGTCAGGAATCGAGCGAACGATGCCGATGGTCTCGCGCACATCTCAACGGCTGCCGGCTCAGCTGGCAGGCAGAAGGGCGTGGCAGAGAGGGCTAAACATGATAGAGAATTGTGCTCGGGCGCGTTCATTCAGGCAGCTACCCTTTCGGGGGATCTCGCGCAAGAAATGGCGTGGAACATTGGGCAGCGGATTCATGGATAAACGAGAAGAACAAAAAGAAGGGGCAGTTGTTGCCGGGGCAGCGGAAGTGCAGCAGTCGATTACGGAGTCCGAACAACGAATCAAATATCACGGGGAACGTGAAAGGGCCGCCGGCAACCAAGTTGCGGGAATTGGTGCTGAGGTAGCAGAGACACAGGAAAAATTCATTGAAGCTGATAGAGAAAGAGAAACTCAGGGGGAGTAAGAGGGACATCTGAACTGTTGTCCGAGAAAAGGACATCAGAGTCGAGCCAACGAAGCGACAGTTTCCGCGTAGTCTGGGGCATCCCCGCCTGGCAACGGAAACCGTCGACTGTGCGCGGCCGCCTTGTAAGGCGCCGCCTCCGGGCATTGGGGGCCCAATGCGGCCGCCCTCCAAGTCGCCGCCTCCAAACGCAAAGGAGACTTTCAGGTGCCCTGGCCCCGAGAGTTGCGCTTCCGCCGCTAAGCTGGCGGGGGGCCCTCCTGTCCCGATCCGGGGCGCGCCCGAGGGTGACGCAGTCGTTCGGTCGTTCGGCCGTCAGAACGGGTCGTTCCCTGCCCCCGTCACTCAATGGGTTCGATTGCTGGTGGTCGAGATAGATGGGGCAAGAGCCCGAATGCGCCTGAGGTGCGCGTTCCTGTTTTGGCGTTGTTTTCGGAGGTGTGGAATCTGTCGTTTTCTCGTTTTATTCTGGATCACGTTGACCGAGCGAAGATCGCCGTGCCAAATCAAGTTGACTTTTTGTTCCGTAAGACGGACTGCTAGAACGCGACGATGGACGTCTTCACGGGCACGACCAGCATGTGCATCCAGGAGTTTCAGGATGCGGTCGGAGAAGATTCATAGGGAATTGTTGTCAGTCATGCACCGCATGAGGGAGAACAGTCCAGAACAGGAATATGTGGCTTTGGAAGGTAAATTGATCACTGGCTTTCGAGTCCTTTCGGACAGGAGCTGGGTTCAACCCCTGCGCTGCTGCGAAGTCTTCTGACGTGCGCGCGGGGGCCTCAGGCGCGGGGGTTGCATCGGGCTGCGCGGAGATGGGCGCAGGAGGTGTCGCCATCGGATCAGTTGATTGCGCGCCGCCCGCCGTCGGCGGCTCAAAATCAGCTGCGCCTGCCTCTGAGGTCGAGAATCCCGATGTGATCGCGCGCGACGATGACCAGTGCTCGGACCTCTCCTCCGCCATCAAAGTCATCGGGCATTTCTGCTCCGGCCCCTTCCCGCCGCCCCATGGGGGGATGCGATCGCCGTGGACGCGCGATAAAGACATCGGTGACCACCCCCAGAAATCACATTTTATATCAGAAGGAAAGGACGCGCGTCAGTTGGAGCGTGCAAAAAGAGCGGAATTCAGGGGAGATGGCATCATTCAGCAAGTCCACGAGCACATCAAACGACATGTGGACTGGGCGCGTTTTTCGGGGCCGGTTGCAGCGGAGAGATAGGCTCTGTGATTCCATTCGATTCAGTCCTTGCGCACCATGGCGCAATTTCAACAACGCCCGATTCGCGCAATGTTCAAGAGTCTTTAACGAGAGGGCTACTGACACGCGGTGCGATACATCGATGTTGGAAAGGGGGGCGCGCGAGATCTTTGAGTGAATGGGGGTGCGCATTGGGGGGATTCGTGCCGATCGAAGTCGGGGCATCCCAATGCGCGATTGCACGCGGCGGTGTCGATTTAAATTTTTGGCCCCAAATGAGCGAGAGGGGCGAGGAGAGAGCTAGACCGAAAAGGGGTAGCTCATAGTGCACATGCTGCGACACTTCGCATACGCCACCGCGAATGCTGGGGGATGATGTGATTTCGCTGCGCTCCTGGGCTGCTCGACAGTGGATGCATGCGAATGCCGTTCGCTCCCGGCAGCAGTGCATGATGTATTGTTGACATTTCTTCTGGGCACAGGTCAGATCCTGGGCCTCGCCCGCGAGCGCGCTGTATACGACGAGGCTGGCATTGCCAGTAATTATTGAAACCGGATGTATGATGTCGTTTCCGACGAAGCACAGGCATGTGGGTCGATGTTACCATGGCCATCTTCATCGGAGCTAATCAGGGGCACTCTGTCCCGATAGTTGATCTGGAACGGATAGATGCACCGTGCGACTACCATGTCACAGAAGCATGGCCCCCTGTTGCGCGTCGCCACGAAGGATGCAGCATTCCGATCGCAATTTGGGAACGTTAGCATACCTCAAGATGACGAAGGTTTTTTGGATTGCCCCGATTACAATGCCATCCGGTTCCTTCCAATCGCTACCGTTGAGGTACTTTCAGAGATCGTCAAAGTGCCCCCCGACGGGCTCGGCCGGCGGGGGCAGCGGGCCAACCCTGATTCGGTGCCAGCGATAAGTTATCGCGTCCGTCCAGCAGAAGATGGGGAAGATGGCCTTAACAGTCCGCCTGCGGCGGGGAATGTCTGGACTGTTCACCGAACTCACAGGAAGGATTGGGCATGGGGCCATGCTCTCCCATGATGAGACATTGCGATGAGAAGTTTCGAAGGGCACTCGACGTTTCTGCGATTGCCGAAGTATTTCCCAGGTGGGTGGGCATAGATGATCGTTCTTTGCGCCCGCGCGGGCAGCGATGAACATGCCCCATTATCCATGACTTGCCACAATTATTAGAACCTTTTTTTTTCAATGAAGGAGATATAATCTGATGTTGATAACATCGTACCTTACCTACAAGTAGATGGTGATCGTCACCAATCTCGACGGCTCCTGGTTCAAAGTTCTGCGGGCCGATGATGGGATATATTTTTTTGCGCGCGGCTGTGCAGTTTTCGCTCCGGCATGGGGGCATGTCCACAATGCAGCGCGCAGGTGAGACGATGCCCGAACATTCGGGACTATCAGGACAAGTCAACGCCACAGAAAATAGACACCTTGCTCCAAGCACGGGGCGACTGACTACAGGTGAATCGTAGGCCCAGCTGGAGCATGTGCGAGTCAGACTAATCAGAGTGTGTCAATCAACCGCCCGGAGCAAAATCACGATTCGGAGACGGCCCATACTCGCGTGCGCATATATGAATGCGTGCGACGCACAAGAAACAATGGCTCAACAAGGGCTTAACGGCAAGATAAGTCGTTGGCGGGCATGAGGGCCCCAGCCAAATCTATGCGCTTGCCCCCCCCGCCACGGCGGGCGGGGAAAGATCATTGCATGCCGCCTTCCAGATGCGAAGCGTATTTCTGTTTCATAGAGAAGAGGGCCGTCGTCTACAATCTTCTGAGGGCTGTCAATACCAAAGTGACACAATGGTGGCTTGCAATCTGGAAACATTTGGGCCGTTCGGGGGCGCCGACGAAATGGCCGCCACTGTGCGCGTCTATCTGGGCGCGCGTGGATGACGGCGAAATTGTTCCAGAAGAGGGATGGCAATTGCGGGGGAATGAGCTCGCAGCGGATGGAACGGGCCCTTCAACGGCAATTCAGCTCGTGCACGGCTATGCAGCTCAAATGACAGAAGCGCGGCTCGACCCTAACATTCATTGTCTTGTGGAACATTCAATGCTCGACGCCGAGGCCCCGAAACACGTTCCATCGACCGGTTCCGAGAGCTGCGAGAGTCGAAGATGTCTCGGAGTGTCTCATGTCGAAGATGTCCATGGAGTCGAGTGATTGCTTCTCGGAGCATTTGCGCCGTCGTTCATTCGCGGGGCGCCCAGGTGCGAAGTCGCACGCCGCAGGCGGTGTTAACCTGGCAGATGATTCAGAGGTGGCGATATCCAAGGAGACGCCAGGCGGATAAATAATGTTTATATACATATACACATTTGTTCTATAAAAAAAGAGAACATGTGTGAGTGCACGATTAGTGACTTATTTTCTGACGGCAGCGTTGATCAAGCATGCGCTACAGCCAGACTTGTAAAACTTCTGCGCGATTTCTGGGGCATGACATCAAGTTATCATCGTTGGGCCGCAGACCCATTCGCGCGATGCGCATCATCCGTGGAAGCGTGACGTCATATACTATCCAAGGACGGCGTGTAATACTCTCGCCCGACAGGCAGTCGCCCCTCGGCGGTCGGGTTTTTTGGAGAGCGAGCTACGCCGGAGACAGGGTTTTTTCATCGCCCATAACAGATGAAGAGGGACTCTTACGAACATGACTTTGTGATACAGGGGCGCCGTTAGGAATCCAGACCTGTTTGCAACGCGAGGCGCGGAATTGGGTCTCAGCCTCAATATTTAGATGCGCATAAATCTTGGGCGCGCCCAGAAAGCGGCGGCCGATTTCTCCGATCGGATCAAATGGGAAGAACCATTGCAGCATGAGTGCAACAGCACATAGGTCAACTTGACCGAGAGGAACGGACAGCAGAATGCGGCGATTTCTGTTGGCATGTTGCGCTTATTCCGCGACGGCGGCATTCCTGGCATCGGCTTAGCTGGTGATGGGATGCCCACCGCTCGCCACACGCAATAAAATGAAATGGCGGATAATGCGGCCGAGTCGCCCAATCGGACCGATCTTCTGAGTCCTCCGACGAATCCAGACGAGCCAGTAGAGGGGCCTCTCTCTGGCCCAGTCGCAAAGACAGGCGGGGGGCCCGATTGGAGTAGAAAGAAACGAGTCGAGGTGGACTTGGGGTGGCGTCGCAGCTGCTCTTCCCGCGCTTGTTAATCCGAATGGCGCTTGTTCCGCGCTTCTCGCCCCCCCCTCCCGCGCCGCCTGCGCGGGGGCCCGCGGTGGCTGCTGCCTCTGATGGGCGCCCCCTGGCGGCCTTTGCAGACGGGCTCGCACTGGCTGCCGTCTCCGACGGGCGAGCCTTGCGCGGGGGCGCGCGGGGGGCGCCCGGGCAGCCCGCGGGAAAGGGGAGGGCGAGGCCGAGAAGCAGGAGCCCGACCGATGATCGGAGGATCGCTGCTTCGGAGCCGCCGCCGCGGAGAGCGGCGCCATGGCAAGAGCAAGTGCGAGATAGTCTGGAGATGGAGAGTCAGTCGATGCGAGGTGGTCGCAAGCGCGATCAGCGCCGGCGCTGGGGTCGCAATTGCCGTCGGGACGAGAACGAGCGCGATGGTAAATGGGGATGGAAAACAAGAAATGGTGGTCACAAAGGAATTTCGACGACACATGGGGGAGGCGCCTCGAGGCGCGCGACGCGATGGCGCACTTCCGATGGAGGCTCAGCTTCCAAGGCGGCGCATGCGAGAGAAGCGCGGGGCAGAGTTCCTGTGCCAGAATGTATGCGATCACTACTGAGCATGAGTAAGTATCTCTGGGGCGGGTTCCGGCGGCATGATCGGCGCCCCCCTGCCGGAAGCGGCGTTGGGGGGCGCGCGCCAGGGCGGGGGCCGAGGCGCTGAGGTGGGGCCAGGAGGCCGCTGTATTCTTTGGGCTGGATTGGTGGCTTGAGTCTACGTGGCCTGCCGCGGGGGGAGTAGTTATTGCTCTCGCCTCGCTCGCTCTGCGCCGCCGCCCTCTGCCGCCGACGCCGCCCCGCGGCGACCTAGCGCTTATTAGATCAGGAGTCCGCACTATCCTCGAGCGTGGGAAACTGCGAACTGAGGGAGTCGTGCTGTTCTTTCCCTCTCTCATTTTCTAGATTCACTATTCCTGTAAGTCTATCTTGCTGCTTGACGGATCCATCGTGAGTTTTGAGACCCATGCGATGCAACTTTCGTTAAAACCTGTTTTCGCTTGGAGTAGTGCTTCTCTAGCGAATGACCCATCCCGCTACCATCTTTGGGTCGTGGACCAGAGGCCTCTTGGCGGCCTCCTGCCCGATCCGATTCGATTCCGACATTCCGACGGTCCGATGCGGCCCGATGTCCGCATTCTGTTGTCGTACATACTGCTGTCGGACATATCGGCGCAGCCGATCCGATTTTATGTTCGATTCCGTGCCAATGTGGCCTGATCCGACGCGGACTCCGATTCGATCCGATTTCAAGGTTCGATGTTGTCGGATCCTGTCTTGGGGGTTTTTGGGAGGTCTCTCGAGGGCTTCTGTAAAACCACGTGCAGCCTCTTGGGGGTCTCTTGGGGGCGTCTTCCGGCCCTCCACTGGAGTTTTGGGCCTCTCGTGGCCGTCTTGGGCACTGTCGTGGGCCTTGTGTAGGTTCACTGTTCGGCTGCGTTCGGGGCCGTATCGGATTTCTCTTCGGGCCCTCGTTGGAGCTTTTGGGGTTGTCCTGCTGCGGTCTTGATTGTGTCGTGGGTCGTCTTGGGTACTTGAGAGCGAAAGGTGTGGGTATGTAAATATAACGTAAATGTCTACTTTTTGCAACCATGTGTCCCCCTGTGGCCGAGTTCAGGGTTCCTGGATAAAACCCAAGCACCCCCGAATAAGGTTCCAGGACGGGCCCCGCGGGCCATTTGAGCCAACGTGGAAGGACGTGTGTGTCTTGCCTGCGCGCGCGCAGTCCGCCTATTTTTCAATATGGCATGTCTCGGACGTGCTCATTTGCTTTCTGCATGGACCATGGAGGAGCATATTTGGCCATCTTGCGAAAAACAAGGCACGGCATTACGAAATGCACGGATAAATGGGCGTCGGAACGATGGGACGTCAAAGATGAGTTTTTGTTTGTTCGCGCCGCTGGTCGAGGGTTCGGGGCCTTTGCGAGCGGGAGCAAACATTGGACGGATCGGTTCTGCGTGCTGGTCAGTAGTGTATATGTGTTTTTTGCTTGTGCCGCACAGCTCGACGCCATCTTCCACCTGTATGCGAAGCCGGATGGCCTTCGTCAGACTTGCGCCGAGCTCCCCCGAGGTGCGTTGACGCCAAATCATTGTGGTTGAACGTTTCGCCATGCTCAGCCCCGACAGCCACGCGCGTGAATATTTGCCTCTTGCCTGTACCGAAGCTGCCGGGGCCCGGTCACCAGTGGCGCGGCCTTTCAGCGCGCACAGCTGTGTCGCAGGCATCAGGCGTGTTAGCAGGCAGGTCAACGGGCCCAGGTGCTTGCCGTGCCGCGGCACCTCCATGTCTTCCGCCAGTCGGGGGTATGTACTTTCGGCAGGTTCGCGCCGTGTTGACGTGGCGGCGACCCCAGCGCGAGCTTTCACGGCTGAGCGGCCGGCATTCAATGAGTGCGTTACCGAAAAATTAGATCATTCAGGGGTGAACGATCCACGCCGTCCCAGAGACGAACGCGCTAGCCGTAGCCGCGCGCGTTCCTTCGTGTGCCGTGCCTCCAATGGGCGGACGAGCGAAGGTACACCAGCAGCCCCCCTGCCGCCGTCGGGGGCGCCTGCCCCAGGGCGTGGCCAGGATCTGGATTCATCGTTCCAGAGTGTTCCAAGACGCTCATAGATCGTTCCGGAGCGCGCTGGAACGGCCGCGACGCCCGATACGTCTTCCAGAGCCGCCGGATCCAAGAGATCTCCGATTTATCCTGGTCTGATTTTGTCTTTGTTTTCGCTTCGTCTCAGGCAGGCGCCCCCCACGGCGAAACAAGTTTATGTCGTACCGATCTTCGCACGCATAAGTTATGTTTTCGTGGCGCAGGTACGGGCTTCGGGCGTAGCGTCCACGGCACCGCGGGGAGCGTTGAGTCCGTTCGCCCCAGGCGCACCACGAGGCCTCCGCAAGTCCGATCGGCTTCCCTGTCTCAAGTTTCCCTTCCCCTTTCCTCTGCTGGAGTCGTGAACCTTTCCCTTCTCCTTCTTCCCGCGCCCCCGAGCCTGGTTACCCACTAGCCAAAACCGCCGCTTTTCGCGGAACTCGCACGGATGCCCAGCCGATGGCTTGCTTTTTCTGTTGCGTGGGCTCGCCATGGACCGCAGTGGCACGTTGTTGGACGCACGCCGCTCGCTGCTCTCTCAGGCGGGGAACGCCCGCAGGACGAAGACCGATGACCTCCTCGTCCTGGCTTGGGGTCGTGGCGGCTCTTCCAATACAGCCGCACGTAGCCAGGACGCATCGGCCAGGCCTCATCCTCATTCCGATGTTTCGCGCCATTCCGGGCGCGATTCCCGCTCGGGCCTTTCACGAGTTTCTGCCTCGCACGTGGCTGGGGTTCGAGGCGGTGCATCGGAAAATTGGTTTTGACTAGATGATGTTGCCGATGATGATAAGGATGATGAGGAGGGGAATGGGAACGGGAACGGAAATGGGAATGGGGATGGGAATAGGGAGGAGGAGGCGGAGGAGGCGGAGGTGGAGGAGGAGAAGGAGGAAGAGGAGGACAATGGAGAGTAGCAGACCATAACGCATGTCTGGTGAGCCTCGATCATGCGGGGTGGTGACCCGCCCCATCTCGCGCCTTGATTAGCGCCGCGAGAGCTTGCGCTCGGTCATTGGCAGACAGACGACGGTTGCCACTCGAGCCAGGGGCTGCTGGGGCGCGCCCTGAAGCTCGGAGCACAGCTGAGCCGTAGGGCCCTAGGAGAAGGAGGAGGAGAAGGAGGACGCTGCTCGGAGCGAGAAGTGCCAGAAATGCCAGGAGAAGTAGGAGGATGAGGAGGAGGAGGAGAAGCGGGAGTGGAGCGTGCCCCCCCGACAGAGATATTGTAGCGCTGTGCCGAGGTCGAAAGGCCCTCTTCCTGGCCTTCCCTCCAGAGCCCTTCGCCCTTCCTGTTGTGCCTCTCGCCCGCTCCCCTTCCTCTTTCTCTTGCTCCTCCCTTCTCTGCCCTACATGTTTTCCCCGTCCCCTGCATCCCCTGTCACCCCCTCCCTGTCCCCATCTCAGGCTCCACCCCTGGCCTCGTCCTTCCATGCCTGGCGTCGGCGTCTCTCCCTGGCCTGCGTGTGCGGTAGGATACCAGTGCAGGAGAAGGGAGGAAGGAGGAGGGACGGGGGCGGAGGGGAGAGAGGGATAGAGGAACATGGAAGATGAAGGAGGAAGTTGGTTTTAGGAAGAAGGGAGGGAGGGAAGGAAGGAAGGGAGGAGGGGAGGGAGGGAGGGAGGGAGGGAGGGAGGGAGGGAGGGAGGAGGAAGAGGAGGAGGAGGAGGACCAGTGTAAACCTAATCGTCACCAACGATGTTGGAATATACCCTCACTCCAAGCTCCCTCTTCATAGGCCCCTACAACGGTTCATTTCCATTGAGGGAACTGCCTCGTTGGAAGACAACCGTTTGAAGATCATGAACCATGCCAGAACATTGTTTTCAGGATTCGAACGCCACGGATCAATCTGATTGTTGCGTCTTGACGATCTTGAATCGTGCCAGAACACCGTTCCTGGGACTTTAACACCGCGAATTAACGTGACTGTTGCGCCCGCATAGTCCTGAACCCGTCCAACACATCATTTCATTTCTGGTACGTTGATCATGGGAATCCGTGATACTCTTGCAAATCGTATAAACGAACGTGCGAGGCGCTAAGGCGAGAGCCACATTTTGAAATCGACTCGCCCTCAATCCGTCAAGCTTTTGCGAATTAAATGATGAATGTACGCGGCGCCAAGGCCAGAGCCACATTATGAACACCACTTGCCGTCAAACCGTGAAACTCTTGCACATGTTTAAAATGAATGTCTGCGGCGCTAAGGCGAGAGCCACATTTTGAAAACGACCCGCCCTCCATCTGTGAAACAGAAGCATCAGAGCCACACATGTTGAGGAAGTCTCAGGTGAAACGCCCGGTCCGCCTTAAAAAACAGGCCTCGGGTGCGACAGGAAGAAATTATTCATATGGAGAAGGACAGGAGGAGGAAGAGGAGGAGGAGGAGGAGGAGGTGGGGGAGGAGGAGGAGGAAGGACCACAGGTGAGTAAATCCAATGAGAGCGGAGGAACAGCTTAGTTCCAGGATCTAGCTGAGCCGCGCCGAGGGACATCGTGACATCGTCCTTCCTCTCCTCCCCTTCCTCTCCCTTCTACCATCGCCGCTCCCTTTCCCTGCCGGAGGTAACACCTCGGACACGCACTCCACCTCGGATCGACGGATAATCAAGGCCGCAACCACCGACCGCGGCGTTGTTGCACGCGATCGCGGCGCGGCCGCGTCCCAGCTGTCCCCCACGTGCGGCGTTCGAGGAAGGCCTCGCCTTCGAGGGGTCGATGCCGTGACTTCTGTTCTCCGGCGGGAGGTGGCGGAGGGGCCAGCGGAAGAGGGCGGAACGCCACGAGGCGTATTTTTTGTTTTTTGTGTGCGTGCGTGTGTGGGCATCAGGGTTTCCGGGCACGCAGGTTTGGGTTGTTTTCGACTGCTATCGTTTGGCATTGTCGATGGTCTGCTTGGGACTGCTGCTCCCTCGCTAATTCTGGTCGAGGGGGGAGGTGCGGGACTTGAGACTTTTCCTGGCAGGGGGGTGGTCCTCTCAGGTACTCGCAGAGTCTACCTCGGGGACAATCGCTCCATCGCAGCTTCCACACCACCTTGCCACTGCTTGGTATCCAGCTGCCTGCAAGAAGTCCCGCCACCGTGCCAGCCTACCACCTTGGCTGGCGTCTACTCGGGGGGCTGACAGAAAGCCGTAACGTGTGACACATCGTGTCCCCAGGCTTGGGATAGCCGTGACAATAGACATATTTCTCGGGGTCGTTTCGGGTGCTCTCTTCTCGTCTTCGTCTTTCTCCATTTCGTGCGTCTTTTCTAGGGCTCATGTGGGGCAGTCTTGGGTGTCCCGTGGGCCACTTCGGGCCGACTTTGGGCCCTCTTGCGCCGTAAGCCGTGTGTGGGGTTGTAGCGGCCTTTTCTCTTCAGAGCTGTTGTCCTCCAACTCTTGAGATGTGGACGCGGACGCCGCATACTCCCCGAAGTCTTCAGAGTCGTTGCCTTTTCACGCTCCCGATTTCATTGTCACCGTCTGCAAGTTCCATTGGCGTTTCTTAGTATGGTGGTCGGTCTGTACGAGAGGCAAGGCAGGGGGCTACCAGATAGCTGAGCGCAGTGCGAACCTTGCATGCCTTCGCCTAGACGGCTGGGATGGGACCCCAGGCAGTGCTTGCCGCGTTGGCCTGCCGCGTAGCACGCCCGGGCTGAGCTGAAACCAGAGACACGCGGGGCAATGAGGAAGCCCCGGACAGAGGCGAGGAGTGCGTGAGCACGACGGACGCTCGAATCGAGCACGCGAGTGCTCTCGGAGGTTCTGTCCATCATGTTGCTCATGGTTGGCCTTTGTCGTCGGCGCCCAGAAATTCCCTCGTCCTCCTCTTCTGTCGCTGGCGCGCAGGAAGTCCCTGGTCGTCGTCGTCGTCCTCGTCCGCCTCCTCCTGACTCCGGCCGGCTGCGAGCGCTGGCAGACCAAATCCGCTGACGTTCTGCCCGTGTCCTCCTCCTCCTCCTCCTCCTCCTCCTCCTCCTCCTCCCACTCTTCCCACTCTTCCCTCCCGGGGGGGGCAGTGTGACTGGCTTCGTAGGGTTGGGGGTGGCTTGGCTTGGATTTTGCCAGAGTTGAGGCATCCATTTGCTTTTTCCCTTCCTTCTTTTTTTCCCCCTCCCCCTTTCCCGCACGACCCCCTCTGCTTTGCCAGAAGTTCCGAAAGGTCCTCCCACTCCTCCTCCTCCTCCTCCTCCTCCTCCTCCTCCTCCTCCTGGGAGGGGCCCAGGCGTCGCCGTCGTCGTCGGCACCCGGCCCCCACCTCGCAGCCGCAGCTGTTTTTTTTCCAGAGGCGCGCGGCGGCGCTGGCCGCGCGGGGGGGGGTCCGGCCCAGCGTGGGCTCTCGGCACAGGCGCCCGCCCAGGGGTGGCATCTGGCGGCTCTCGCCATGAATCGAGGGAGGCCCAAGCGGCGCGGTGAGTCCGAGGAAATTCGGGGTGACCGCACGGTTTGGAGACTTGGACCGTTCTTCGAGGATGTTTGGGGCGGCTTGGGCCTCCAGGGCCCCCAAACCGTGCGGTGGCTGACCGTGTGACGGGTGTTTTTCCAACCATCTTGTGTTGGGTCCTCGGTTTGAAAAGACGGTCCCCGCGTCCTCCTCCTCCTCTTTTGTATCACGATATCTGCGTCACGTGAGCATGTATGTAGGCGCGCCAGAGAATGTGTCACATGATCACGGGCGGGGCAATCCCCGTTTGGTGAGAGCCCCGTTCGAACCTTGTTTGCCCACTGTTTATGAGGGCACGCTCGGGCAGACAAATCCTGCCCCCCGCAATCACGCAGGATGGCGCGATAGCAGTAGCATTTAGGAAATCCAGTGGTGTATGCGCGCGCGTGCGTGCGCATAGAGCGGTACAGACACGATTGCTTGCACAGTGCATTCTCAGCCCAATTTTCGACGTAACGCGGCACTTTGGCTCAAGAACGCTCCCCCTGCCACAAGGCGAGGAGCGTGAGCGAGCAGCGTTCGCCAGCGCTGTTATAAACAGTCCCCTTCATCATCTACATCCCCATCCTCTTAGGAGCCCTCTGCGATAAAAGATACGAGCTTGCAGTGCGGTCCAATCCAACGCCGAACCCCGGCAGACCGCCCAGGCAACCCAGGTATCATCGACATGCCGCTGGCACTCCCGGGGAGTTGCCCCAGTGCTGCCCAGGATGATCACACAAGAGTTATGAGCCCAAGTCATATTACTTGCCACGAATCGGGCGATTATGTTGCAATGTTCCTTCCCTGCTGCGTCTGGATTGCCTCCAGATTTCAGCAACAGCCTCCAAAAAGTATGGCAGGCGTTCTTCTGTTGTTTAGCACAACGTATCAAACAAGTATGGTGCATGTGTGGGAACGGCATATCCCCATTTTTCGTTGCGTTGTTTTCGCGCGCGCTGCGAGAATATTTCGCCAGTGTTGCCGCGTGCGCATCGGCGCGATACTGGTCGCGTCGTCTGCCAGTGTCGCGCGTGCATCTCGGCTGGCGCCTTGTTTATTGTCGCATGCGCGCGCGAGAGCGCGCATTGGAGCGCATGAGCTGCCCCCCCGCTTTCCGTTGCAATGTCGACGGGGCAGGTGTCCGCGGGGTGCGCGTCAGTGCTCGCGCCTTTTGTTTTTGTTGAGCTATGTCATGCGCTGCTCTTGCATACTGGCAGAGCGGCGGCTTTGTCGCTTGGCGCGGCCTCCGCCCGTCGCTGTTGTATGCGGTCGCCTGTAGAGCGTCAGTCTGGGTCTGCGTAGATGTGCGCCATGCGCGCCCAGCGCGCCCAACGTCGTTATCGTCGCGCACGTGGTGACGACGTCGAAACATTCAGCGTACGTGACTGTTTCCGCCATTCCGCCACTCTGACCCACCTACCCCCACTGAAAATTCAAAGCTTCCGCGGCTGCAAACTTCTCATGGGCGGGTACCCAACTGATATGTTTCGCAGCGCATAGGCTTCACCGCATATATTGCATCGCGCAGCTTGCACCATAGGTTACGCCATTCAGGTTTCGCCGCATAGGTTGCACAGCATTGGTTGCACCGCATAGGCTGCATCGCATAGATTGCACCGCAGACATTGCACCACATAGTTTGTACCAGCAGGTTGTGCCACATATATGGTACCACATCGGCTGCATAGCATAGACTGCAACACATGCGTTGCTCCACATAGAGTCTCCTTTCTAAAAAGAGAATAGACCCTACCCCCCCCCGGACTTATCGGTTCCCCCTGGGATAGTATGCTTCCATATCTATATTATATATACTGCACACTCGTCCATCCTAAATATGAAATAATATCATCCCAGCCTAAATATGAAATCATATCATCCCAGCCAAACCACCGGTTTCCCCCCCTGAGGTTCCCTTGTAAAAAACACTATGCGGTGACATTTTCTGTTCTAACATAACACTTGTTCACGAATCCCTTGCAACAAATGAGACGAAGTGCACACACGCGCGTCGTCGCGCGCGCATGCCGAAATCCTTCAAAAACCTTCGGTGCGGGAAGGATTTCGCAATCGAGTTTCCCAAAAAAACCCAAATACACAGGGTTTCGCAACACAGAGTTGCTAAAACAGCTTCCGCGAAAGCTCTTGCGAAATCTTAAGAAAACCATAGGTTTTTCAAGATTTTCACAAAATGCTACCAAACGGGCTTCGCGCGCGCTCATGTCGAAATCTGTCGAACGCCCTTGCGCGTGTGCCGTCGCGAGAATCCCCTGCAAAAAATAGGACGAAGTGCAGACGCGCGCGTCGTCGCGCGCGTATGCCGGAAAGCTTCAAAACCCATCGGTTTCGGAAGGATTTCAAAATCGTGTGCCCCAAAAACCTACAACAACACAAGGTTTCGCAACACGGATTTTCAACAAAAGCGTGCGCGCGCGCTCTTGCGTCGTCGTCGTCGTCGTCGTCGCCGTCCTCCCTCCTCCCGCGTCGTTGTCGTCGTCGTCGTCGCCTACGTCGTCGTCTGTCTTTCCTCGTGTTCGTCGTCGTTGTCCTCTTTGGCGTTGTGGTCGTTTCAGTCGTCGTTGTCGCCGTGGTCGTCCTTCCTCCTCCTCCCTCGTCGTCGTCGTCGTCCGTCGTCGGCGTCTCGTCGTCGTCCCTCCTATTTCGTCGTCGTCGTCGTCGTCGTCGTCGTCCCTCCTCCCTCGTCGTTGCCGTCGTCGGCGTCGCCGTCCTTCCTCCTTCTTCGTCGTTCGCGTCGTCGCCGTCCTCCCTCCTCCCTCGTCGTTGTCGTCGTTGTCGCCGTCGTCGTCCTCCCTCCTTCCTCGTTGTCTTCGTTGGCGACGTCGTCGTCGTCTTCGACGGCGTCGGCGTCGGCGTCGTTGTCGTCTTCGTCGTCGTCGACGTCGGCGTCGTCGTCGTCGCCGCCGTCGTCGTCGTCGTCGTCGTCGTCGGCTTCGTTGACGTCGTCGTCGTCGTCGTCGGTGTCGTCGTTATCGTCGTCGTCGGCGTCGTCATCGTCGTCGTCGTTGTCATCGTAGTCGTCGGCGTCGGTGTCGTCGTCGTCGTCGGCGTCGTCGTCGTCGTCGTCGTCGTCGTTGTCGGCGTCGTCGAAGTCGTTGGAGACGTCGTCGGTGTCGTCGTAGTCGTTGTCGGCGGCGTCGTCATCGTCGTTGTCGCTGTCGTCGTCGGTGTCGCTGTTGTTGCCAAGTGCCATGTTGTACCCACCGTCACGGTCTTCAGAGATTTTGCAAACCAAGTTGCGGGTGGGTGGGTGGGTGGGATGTTTGCGCGAGCAGTGGAGTGGACAACTCACTGCGAACAGAAATTAATTGCACCACATAGGCTGCACCGCATACGTTGCACCACTCACAATGTACCGATTATATGTTACCAATTGGTTGCATTAGGCTGCACCAGATAAATTGCACCACATACTATGCTGGAACGCAGTTCTTGGGGCCCACGCTGACGCACATATTGTTCACAACCTAATCACAGTGGTTCTCTCGCTCGCAGGTTTCCTCTGGATCGCTCGCAAGGGCGTCCATCGTTGCGCGGTCTGGGCCGACCAGGCGCCTGTGTCCAGGCGCGAGGGCGCGAAGATAATCGAGTACGGTCGATCGTGGAGCCTTCTTAGCAGGAGCCCCGTTTTTTGTGTGTCTCGCATGGTGGAACTGATTGGCGCCACCGTGGGCTTGCGTTGTCGCGGAGACGTGCCCCCCCCTATATTCGCAGAGTCCCTCTGTTGGTTGCGTTTTTCACTCCTCTTCTGTGCACCGCGATCGCTCTGGCTCGATGTCATGGCCCATCGGGGCCGGAGGCTGGCAGGATGTCGGCCAGGGACCCCCCCGACAGGCGCGGGAAGGGCCCGAATGCGCGCCCCACGGAGGAGGCGCGCTCGTTCCGGGGCGCCAGGGCCGCCACGGCGGTGGCTCGTGCGATTGTGCCGTGCATCCCCGACTGTGTGCACGCTGCGATCTGCACGCGCCGCGTGGGCTTTCACGAGGCCGCGAATGAGATGGTGGCCCACTGCCGAGAGGTGCTCCGCGTGAATGCGCAGGTCCTCGTCGGCGGTCCCAGGTCCACGCCATTGTCGATCAGGCTTTTCGACCCCAGCACCGGCCCGTTGACATCGCGGCCGACTTCTTTGGCAGAGGCGCTGAGCATGGGCAGGACAGCCATGTTGTGCAAGCGATGTGGGAGAGCAACGTCGCATGCTCTGCAGAACATGGAATGTTCTTGACGCTCCACACGTCCCACTGGACGTGTACTTACATACGAATCCGTGCGGCCGTCAGCCGCTCCCTGGCCCCCGCCTCTCTCCCTCTCCCCTCTCCCACGGACGGGATGGCACCGCCATTTGTCCGAGACGCAAGGACGGGACTGCCCTCGGCCACGCGTTCACGCGGGTTCGCTCCCGCTCGCTGGGCCACCAGCTGTCCCCTGGCACCGGGAGTCCCCGGTGGGCCCCCTCAACCTGGCCGGCTGGTGATGTCAGTACCCACCGCTCCCACCATGCGAGGGTCCCACATGGGCAGGGCGGCTAGCTACATGACCCTGCGGCCCCGCATCGTCGTCATTTGGGTTGCTGCCCCCTGGCGCTGACGTCCCCTAGTGTCCGTCCCTCTCCTGCTACACTGGCGATGCCCATTCCCGCCAGTCTGGCCTGCTGTCCGCGCAATACGCGGTTCTCATCGGCGTTCACGTCGTGACCCTGGGCCAGGCCCTCAGTTGCAATCGCCCTCCGGGCCGGGTCCATCCTAGTGTTGTTGCTCGGGACTGGCGTCTTCCACAGGGTGCCCGAGATGCGTCGCGGGGTGGTCCAGCCTTCCAGCAGACGCCGTGCTTCCCCCGCGACCCGTCCCAGCCTACCAGGCAGGTCTATGCCGCTGTCGCGGCCCTGGCCCTTGGCGCCCTCTGGCGACATAGTCAGTCTGCACCTGGCCTTTCTTAGCTACAGTGTTTGTGCACGACGTGCTTGCAGAGCTCCGTTCCTGGCTACGCACCGTTTTCCGGTTCACCAGCAGCGTTCCTCAGCACAAGGCATGGCATTTGCACCGTGGTGGACTGGCGCCTCGGCGTGCAGTTCTTAATTCTTTGGCACCCCTGCCACAGGTTTGCTCGCTGCATCAGCTTCCCTGGGCGTTGCAGACCAGCCAGTCAGCCCCACCTGCCGCTGCTGCGCCACAGCTGCCGCTTCTGAGTGTTGGCCCAGCCGGCTCGCGTGGCGCTTAGTAGCTAATTAGGCTGGCCCGTGCCCCGGACTCCCTTTCGCCGCCTGCCCTCTGCTGCGCGGTCGCAACCAAAAAGTATCCCCATCAGCATGGCTATCAACAAGACCAATCTCATAGCACCCACGCCTCTCAGCGCTGCCCCCGGTGTTCAGCTCATCCCCCCAGCCCTGTTCTCGGGAGACACGCGCTTTCTCAAGAAGCAAAAGGTCGCTCGGGCCTTCTGCGACACCTGCAAGAGCGGGCCGCGGGTTTTCCGCGAGGGCACATGGGAGGACGACCTGATCCGCACTTACTTGGCCCAGAACCGGGAATTCGCTTACAACGAGGGCATCCACTGCCGCTGGCTCTGCCAATGCTGCTGGCAGCGCCACCTAGAGGAGAACAGCATCAAGGTACCCCTGGGGAAGAACATGGCCGAGAGGCTCGCCGCATACCAGAAAGACCGCAGTGCTGAGAAAGATGTCGAAGTCAGCAACAGTATCCTTGCACACCCCCGGATGCTGACAGTTCCGGCTCATTTGGCCAACCCACACAGAGACTACACATTGTCACAACTGCTCATGACGGCTGCCGGCAGCGACGACCCAGGGCAGATCAGCAGCACTATTCCCAGGGGTCGTCCCATCGACGACTGGTTCCGAGCTGGTGCCATTGAGTCTGGGTCTTACCCCGCCATCTGCGACAGTTGTGGTGGGAAGCCGGTCAAGCACGCGCGAAAGCCAGGCCAGCCCGCGCCCGGGTTCTTTCTTTGGAAGCCCGAAGCTGACCTGGGATGTCATGACCGATGCGACCTCCCCGAGTGGGACCGCTTGGTGGAGTGCTGGGATGGCGCCTCCTGGAACGCGCCCTGGCATTGCTGTGTCTGTCTTGCGCGCATCTGGGACATCGCGCCTAGCGTCCTCAAGGTCATCCTGGACAGGGACTCAGTGCACATGTACCTTCCCGCACCAACGAAGGGGGGCCCTAGGCTCATACCTGCCGCCGACAACGGCCTACGCGACGAGCTTGCCAATCCGCGGGCGGTGGCAGGGCGGGGCGACGCGGCGCCGCCCCCGCTTTTCTGCCCCGACCTGTCGGACACCAGTCGGTGCGATCACATCCTCGGCATCTCACCAATGCCCCCGCCGCCCGCGCGCCCCCCCCCCCCCCAGTCACCGCGATGTCGATGCCTACTTCGCAGCAGCGAACGACCAACTCGGGGCGGAACCAGCCTCTCCCCTGGCACAGGCAAGGCGCGTTCGCTGTCTGGACCCAGCCACCGACGACGCCTGGATCACTCGCTCTCTCCTCCCAGGAGGGCCCGAAACTGGGCGGCTGGAGCGACGGCTCCTAGGGGCGCAGACTGGCCTGCACCTGCGTCCGCGCGGTCTACGCCAGCGCGCTCGCCGACGACAGAGTCTCGCCTGGCGCCGCTTGGGGCGTCGAGAGATGGGCTGCCGCGCGCCTGGCACGTTGCTTCGCCCGAGAGACCTTGGCTGGGCAATCCTGGGGGCTGCGCGCCCAGAGGGGCGCCCCGCTCAGGGGCGCCGACCCCGCCCGCCACGGCGTTGGCGCCCCAGTGGGCTGGCTCGCAAGCCCCGAATCTGACTTGCTAACTGACGACGTCCTGTCGGGTCGGGAAATAGGTAGAAGCGACGCAGCTCCAGCGACTGCGCCGTCGGGCGACGCCGCGCCCGCGCAGGCTGCCCGCCCCCCGCCCAGCGCGCAGGTTGGAGCAGACAGAAGAAGGGGGGGCCACGGGCGCAGCGACAGGCGACCATGGAAGGGGCCCGCCCCCCCAACCCTCAGGGGGGGGGGGGCGGAGCGTTTGGCCTTGCCCCAGACCCAGGCCCTGACTGGGCGCGGGGGCTTGGACCAGAGGCGCCGCAGACGAGCCTGGAACCCCCGCGGACGAAGATCCCGCCCCCTTTCCTACCGACAAGGACGCCAGCTCCAAGTCCCCCCTCGCGCCGCGATCCTCTGCTCTGCCGCGCCGGCCAGCGGCGGCAACGCCGCCCCCCTGGACCAAGACGGGGCGCGGGGCGAGCGACGCGACCGCGACGCGGCCGACGCGCGCGAGCCGCTCGCACCACCCCGAAACACGGGCGAAACAACTGGAATCAGTTACCCCGGCCCCAACAAGCATGGATTTTACGAGAGCGTGATCCACCGCCGTTTTACTGTGGAAAATTGCAGCCCTTTTCCTCCGGAACCCGCCCCCCCCCCCCCTCCCCCTCCCCCCCCACCCCCCTCCACCCTTTTGAAAATCACCCCTCCTGCTGGACCCCCCCCCCCCCCCCTTCTTCCGAACCCTCTCCCCCCCCTGCCCTACCCCCCCCCCCCACCCTTTTCGTTTCGAATTCGAAAACCGGGGGGGGGGGGGGGCATTGCCATTCGACCCCCCCCCCTCGAAAACTGGAGGGGCGGGATCGCTGCCTGTTCGAACCATTGAGCTGTCCCACTGTTCCCACCGCTGCCCCCGCCACTGCCCCCACTGTACCTCTGTCCCCATGTCCCGCCGCCGTCCTCGCCGCCGCCTTCGCCACTGTCCCCACCACCACTGTACCCTCCACTGTCCTATTGTTTCCACCACATTCCCACTGTCCCCGCACCGCTGTCCCCACCGCCACCGTCTCCACCACTTGTCCCACTGTCCCCACTGTTCCCACCATTGTCCTCACCATTGTCTCCACCACTACCGTCCCCGCCACTGTCCCACTGTCCCCACCACTGCCCCGCTGCCCCTCACCACTGCCCCCGCCGCCACCACCGCCCCCACCACTGTCCGCGCCCCCCCTTCGGTTTTCGATGGGGGGCGTTCGAACCGGCAGCGACCCCCCCCGGCTTTCGAGTTCGAGGGGGGGGGTCGAACCGACAGTGACCCCCTCCCACTCTTTTTCAGAATGAACTGGGGGGGGGGTTCGAACCGGCAGCGACCCCCCCCCCCGGTTTTCTGGAGGGGGGGGGGATTCGCCCCCCCCGGTTTTCTGCCAGCAGCGGTAGAACGCGTTCTTTCGGCGCCCCGTCGGCAAAGCCATTGCCGGCTGCCGCGGAGGGGGCCCGCGCGCGCGGCGACGCCTTAGGCCCTGGGCCCGCTCGACGCGGCCGCGCCCGCGCCGGCGCCCCCCGGGGGCCGCGCGTGCCACTGCCGCGGCGGGTTGAGTCGACGCCAGCGCTGTCCCTCGCACTGCAGCGCCGCTGGCCCGGCCGAGGGCCCCCGCCCCCGCCTCCGTCGCCCCCTCGCAACCCGCCGACGGGCGAGTTTAGATCGGGGGCATTTCTCTTGAGGCAACTGTTCCAAATCATTTCTCTTGGCGCTTATATCAGCGCATTCTCTGTTTGTGTAAAATTTTTGGGGCGCTCCAGCGCAGGACTTCTCGCTTCGGAGATGTTTGGATCGATTTTATACAGACAGAGTTTATCAACTTTTGCTGCCTGGTGCCTAAACTTTGTTTTCGGGGTGGATCTAAACTAATCGATGCGCGCCCGTGCGGGGTGGGCCCCGGGCGACGCCCCGGGCTCTGGCCAGCGCTGGCAAGGGCTGGCGCGCCCTTTCGTTTTTGCCTTGGCACGAGCGCGCGAACATCCGCAGTGACTTTGGGCATTGACCGTGCGCCAACACATGGCGACGCCAAGGCCCATGGGCATGGCAGTAGCGCGCCGTTCGCATTGAGTTGCGCGGCGTTGTCGTTGGATGATCGTCGAGCTGTTTCCGCTTGCACTTCGCGCTTCGTTTGCCGGCCCCATAAGTGTAAAGTTCCCCGCGCGGGGGGCGGGGGTCGTTTTGCGCGCGCTCAACAGGGGCGCGCGGGAAGGGGCGCGACCGAGGATGCCAAGCGGCGCGCGGGCCGCGCGCGGAGCCCCGACAGCCGCAGGTGGACCAATTGCGGCTCCAGCTGAAATGACGACGGACGCGCGCGCGGCCCGAGAGGGGCAAGCAGCGGGGCACGGGACTATGGGGCCCAGGGGCGGGGGCACGCTGCGCGCGCGACTCCCAGCGGCGAAGCCGCTGGCGCGCGGGCGCGAGGAGTCTCGCGCGATGTCGCCGCCAACCCCCTCGCGCCAGCCGCTTGCCGCACTCGCGACGGCGACCAGACGTGCAAGTCGCCCGCGCACCTTGTCGAGGCGCAAGGTGCGGCTGAGTGCAACCCTGCTAGAAGGGCGCAGTCCGAGCTCCGATCCACGTTCAACAGGGTCTGGCACAGTTGGATCGCGCGCAAAGCTAATCGGCCCGGGCATGTCCCAAAGGACCCGCGCCAGTAATCCCGCGAGGGCCCCGCGGCGGACGATCGGGGCAACGCCGGGCGCCCAGGCAAAGGGCTAGACCGCGACGCCTCCGCGGTGCGAAGCGGCAAGCAGGGCGAACGCAGCCGCGGCTGGGGCGAGCCAATTTCGGACAAGCGACATCGGTGATAGCCACTTTCCATCATCCCCCGCGCACCTCCAGGCCGCGCCCCACCTCGGGCGGTTTCTTTCTTGCGCTTTCAGCAATCAACTGCCTTCCCCCTCCTGCCCCCCCCCATCCCTGGCGCGCTCCGCGTTCGCGCTACCTCTGGTGCCTTTCTGGCGAGGCCATCGTGTCAGTCGGCGAATTTCGCGTGTGCCTTCGGCATTCCTCTTCGGAGGCTCTACGAGCGCAGGGGTCGGCTGCTTGCCGCGGGCGTCCTTCTGCCGAGGCCAGTCGAGTGCTAGCGGCGATCAGCTGCTGGCCGCAGGTATTTTTCTGCCTGGGCCTTTCGAGCGCACGCAGCGATCAGCTGCCTCCTATCAACCTCTTTCGGATTGGTCCTTCTGGCGTGGCACAGGCCCCCCCGGGGCTTCGCTCCCGTCCGCCCCGCCGCGCGATGGCCGCAAGGGTTTGCGTCGGTTGCCCGGGCGCGCCGGCCCCGCCGCCGCCGGCGGCCCGCTGCGCCCGGGCGACGCGGCCCCTGGCAGGCACATGCGGGCACCGGCCTCGCACGGCCCCCCGCCGCTCCACCCTCGGGCTGCCCGATGGGCGGCGCTCGCTTGCACGGTTCGCTCGCGCCGCCTTCTTTTTTTTTCCTTCGGGCCCGCGCCCGTGAATCGCAAGGTGTCAACCTGCGGCCTTTTGAGGTCCTACCTGCGCGACAAGGTTCCTCTTTGGCTTCGGGTGCGCGCTGGGCTTTTACCCGTGGACTTCTTCACTTGCGCGGTTAGTTCGTGCCGATCAGCATTGTCTTGTAGTTTGCGCTCGCGGGGCTCTCGGTGTCGGTTGACGGCCATTTGAAGTTCTTCCGGCGCGGCAAGGTTGCCCCTTTGGATGCTCGGTCACGGCTATTTGGATAAACTTGCCGCTTGGCGCGGTCGCCTCCATCTTGCGTGTCCAGCTGACCCAGGGTGCCGTCTGTGCTGCTTCACGGGGCCCACCTGCGCGTCGCCGCTACCTTCTACGGCCATCCGTTCGCCCTCGCGCCCTCCTGGCTGCGTCTTCTATGTTGGCACAGCGGTGGTTCTCCCAATGCGATGGTCCACCATTATTCGCCTCCGTCCTCTTCGGCGTCCTTCTCGTGCACTTGGGGCGCTTCATGCGCTTACTGTTCTCCATGTTTGCTGCGCTCGCGTGGTCTTCGTATTCGGCGCGCTCTTCTGTTGCTGACCACCTGGTCGGTATCGCGGCTCCTCGCGCGCCGACGCCTGCGCTGCTGTGCACGTCGCTACCGGCGTGGCCCGCCCCGGCACGCTCGGCGCTTGACCCTCTTTGCGCGCCTGGTAACCAGAAATGCCCCCATCAGCCCTTCCGGAAGCGATGCCCGGGCGGGTTGAGGTGCTGCGAGAGGTTTTCGAAGCCTCTTGGAGCCATCTTGGGGCTCTCTCGGGCTCCCCTGGACACTCTTGGGGCCCTCCTGGGGCTCTGTTGGGTGCAGGTGTGGGCGTGGGCGCGGGGGTGGGCATGGGTTTTGGCGTGGGTGTGGGCGCGGGCGCGGGCGCGGGCTTGGGCGCGGGCGCGGTTGTCGGCGCGGGCGTGGGGGCGTGTGGGCGCGGGCCCGGGTGCAGGCGCGGGCGCGGCTGTGGGCGGGGGCGCGGGCGCGGGCCTCGGCGTGGGCGCGGGCGCGGGCGCGGGCGCGCGCGCGGGCGCGGGCGCGGGCGTTGTCGCAGGGGCGTGGTCGCGGGCGCGCGCTTGGGCGCGGGCGCGGGCGCCGGCGCCGGCGCGGGTGCGGTTGGTGGCGTTTGCGTAGGCGCATGTTCGGGCGTGCGCGCGCCTTCTTTCGCGCCTCCCGCGCGCCCCTGCCCCCCCGCCCTGCGCTGCTGGCGCTCCGCGAGGGCGGAGTGGATGGAGTTGGGGGCGCGCGGGGGCGGGGTGGGCGCGCGGGGGCAGGGCGCTGGGCAGGCGGGGTAGAGGTGCGCGAGCGCGCCATCGGAAGTGCGCGAGCGTCTGCGGATGTTTGCGCGCGCGCGCGTGGGTGCGCGCGTGCTTCTGAGCGCGCGCGCGCGTGCGTGCGTATGTGCGTTCTTGCGTGCGCGCGCCCGCGGCAGTGGCGCCGCCCGCGCGCCCCTTCCCTATCTCCCCTTGTCGCCGTCGGCGCCCCCCCCCTCCGGGGCGCCGGCGGGGGCGGCGGCGGGGCGCCGGGGGAAGGGCGCTGAACTGATAGGGGGCGAGTGCGTGGTCGTTAGTGCGCGGGGGCCTGTGGATGTTTGCGCGCGCGCGTGTGCACGAGGATCGCAGTGCGCGGCGGTGGCGGCGCGCGCGCGCGGCGGCGGCGGTCGCGGCTGCGCGCGCGGCGGCAGCGGGGGCAGGCGCGCGCGCCCGTGTGCAGAGCCGCCTTGCAATCCGGTCTCTGGGCGCCACGGGCGTTGCTCGGGGGCCCCTGGCTGAGGGGGGGGGGGGCTTGGAAGGTCACCCGCCCTCCTCTTCGAGGCCCGGGGCCAGCCCGGGCCCGCTTTTCCAGAGGGGCGGGGGCTTCCGATCGGAAGCCCCCGCCCCTCCCGCTGGCTTCGAAGCCGCCCCCCCTTCCTTCCCGTTGGCTTCTCCAGCCGGAGGGGCCTGGCTGAATGGGGGGTTTTGAAGCTGCTTCTGTTTGGTTTTCGGCGCCCCGTTGGTTTGCGGCTGATTTTTGGTTTTCGACGTCTCTTTGATTTTCGGCGTTTGTTGGGTTTTCGGCGCCCCTCGGGCCATTGGCGCATCGTTGGTGTTCGGCGCTCCTTTGGTTTTCGGCGCCCCTCTGGCTTTCGGCGCCCATTCGGCTGTCGGCCCGCCCTTGGTTTGCGACGCCCTCTGTCGTTTTCTGTGCGCCATTTTTAGTTTTCAGCGCGTCCTTGGTTTTCGGCGCCCTCGAGGTTTCCGGCGCCCTCATGTTTTTGGCGCCGTCTTGGTTTGCGGCGTTTTCTTGTTTCTCGGCGCCCCCTTTTAGTTTTCGGCGCCGTTTTGGTTTTCGGCGCCCCCCTGGTCCGGGACGCCGTTCGGCTATCTGCGCGCCTGTCGTTTTTGGCGCCCTTTGGTTTTGGATGCCCTTTTGGTTATCGGCCTGTCCTAAGTTTTTCGGCGCCCTTCTCTGGTTTTCGGCGCGTCGTTGGTTTTCGGCGCTCCCTTGGTTTTCGGCGCCTGCGTGGTTTTCGGCGCCCCTTTCGTTTCCGGCGCCCTTGGGGTTTTCGGTGTCTTTTTGGTTTTCGGTGTCCTTTTAGGTTTCTGGCGCATTTTTGATTTTCGGCGCATCTTTGCGTGTTTGGCGTTTTTTTGGTTTTCGTTGTCCTTTTGGTTTTCTACGCCTCCATGGTTTTCGGTGCTCTTTGGGTTTTCTGTACTTTTTCGGTTCTCGGCACTCCTTTGGTTCTCAGCGCCCTTTTGGTTTTCGGCGCCTCTTTGGTTTTCGGCGCCCCTTTTTGTTTTTTTTCGGCGCTGTGTTGGTCTCCCGTTTTTTTTTGTGTTCGGCGGTCCTTTCTGATTTTTGGTATTGTTCTGGTTCTCGGTGCCCTTTCTAGATGTTTGGTGACCACTTGGTTGTCGGCTTCTTATTGGTTTTCGGCACCCCTTGGTTCCCGGCGTCCTTTTTAAGTTCGGCGACTATTTGGCTTTGGGCGCTTTTTTGGGTTTCGGTACTCTTTGGTTTTCGGCTTTCTTTTGGTTTTCGGCGCTGTTTTGGTTTTCGGCGTTCATGTGGTTTTCGGCGACCCGCTGGTTTTCTGAACCTTTTTGTTGTTGCTTTCGGCGCAACTTTCGTTTTCGGCGTTCGTTCGGTGTTTGGATCCTTTGGGTTTTCGGCGACCCTTTGCTTCTCGGTTGTTTTCGGTATTCGGCGCTTCTTTGGTTTTCGGTCCCCTTTTGGTTATCGGCGCGCTTTTGGTTTTCGGGGCCCCGTTGGTTTTCGGAGGTCCTTTGGGTTTCAGTGCTCCTTTGGTTTTCGATGCATCTTTGTTGTTCGGCGCCGTATTGGTTTTCGGTGCCCTTTGGGCTTTCGGCGTTTCTTTGGTTTTTGGCGCCCATCGGTGTTCGCACCGTTTCGGTTTTCGGTGGCTGTTTCGTTTTCGGCGCTCTTTTGGTCTTCGGCGCTCCTTCCTTTAGCCAAAGGAGGGGGGGCTTCCAAGCTCCTCCCCTCATGTAGCCCAAACGGAGGCTTCGGGCAGGGGAAGGTTCAAGGGGGGGGGGTAGCTAAGCCCCCCTTTTGGACAGGAAGGAAAGGGGTAGCTTCCAGAGCGCGAAAAGGGGGGAGGGTGGGAGGGTTTCCGAAGGGCGGAAAAGAATGACGGGGGTGTGGGGGGGGGGGGGAATTTCCGGCAGTGGAGGTTCAAAAGGAAGGGAGGTAGCTAACCCCCCCCCGTTTGGACAGGGAGGGGGGGGGGGGTAGCTTGCGGAGCGCGAAAGGGAGAGGGGGGGGTAGCTTCCGAGGGGCGGGCAAAATGAGGGGGGAGGAGGGGCTTCCGGCAGAGCAGATCCAAGGAAGGGGGAGGGTATCTAAGGGGGGCACCCATTATGGGAGTGCGCCACGGGCGCGCTCTCTCGGACCGGAGTCCTGGGGTCGACCCCGAGCATATTTGAGGATCGAGGTTTGCGGATAGTAGATATTCAGGATCGAGGTGTTGGGCTGTTTTTCGATTTAGTTCGGCCTCTGGGTTGCTTCTCGTAGCCCAGCATGTGTCCGCTGTGGGTGCGTCAAGTCTCTTACGCCCGTACGTTTCATCGCTATTTCTGCCAGGCCTTTGGAAAAGCTTGTAAGATGCCCTAAGAGCGCTAGGAAGCGCCCAGGAGCAACCGAAAGCGCCCAGAAATCCGGCCCCGTGCAGAGAATTGTCACTTTCGTTCGCAGGGTTCGAAGGGACCTGTGCCACTTCACTCGGTGTCTCGCGGCATGGTGTCGGAAACGGCGATTCCTAGGTGCACAACGGCATAAGATATAATGGTTGCTCACGATTCGCGTATCCCCGCCAACCCACCCCAAAGCAACACATTTTATGACGCACGCCGGCGGTCGTGACTTTCGGGCGTGTCTTTTCCTGCTCTCGCATACCCCCTCCTCTTCCGCCCACATCCTGCCAACTTTCTGTCATTCATTCTTGTGGGGGCAGTGGGGGGAGGACGAGGCGGAACAAGAGGAAGCGACGGCGGTGTGAGGAGAGATGGGGATAACGACGACGAGGAGGACGACGGCCCGGCAGGGGGAGCAAAAGGGAAGAGAAGGAGGAGAAGGGGGAATCGCCTTAAATCCGGCGATTCTTATGTTGGCGAGGAAGAAGGGGAGGAGGACGAGGAGGACGAGGAGGAGGAGGAGGAAGAAGGGGAGGATGACGAAGAGGAGGAAGAGGAATCGTGGGGGAGACGGAGGAGGAGGAGGAGGCGGAGGAGGAGGAGGATGAGGAGGAGGAAGAAAGAGGAGGAGGAGGAGGCGGAGGAGGGGCAGAAGATGAGGAGGAATTGGAGGAGGACGAGGCGGAGGAGGAGGAAGAAAGGCGGTGGGAGGAGAGAAAGGAAAGAAGCTACGACGATGACGATGACCACGACAACGATGTCGCCTCCGACGACGACGACGACGAAAACGAAGACGACGCCGAGGACGACGACGACGACGACGACGGCAACCATGACGGCGTTTCTGGGTTTTTCGCTCTTGGGGGCTATGTTGCAGGTCTCTGGACCTTGTTGGGGTCCTCGTGGTGCCTCTTGGGGCAACCTTGGGGCTCTTTTGGGGGGCTTGAGGCTTTCTTGAGGCTCTTTGGGGGGGTATGGGAGGTCTCTTGGGACTATCTTGGAGGCCACAAGTCAACATGGAGCGCGGCGTCAATTACGACCCCCCTTTCGGAATCCGAGAAGTCGCCTCTTGGGGGGCCTCTTAGGCCGCTCTTGGGGCGCTCTTGGGCGCTCTTGGGTCCGTCTTGGGCCTCTCTGGGGCATGTCTTGGGGCTCTCTTTGGCCATCTGGAAGCCTCAAGAGCCCATTGAAAGGGAAAATGCGAGAAAGCAAACAACACGGATGTTCCTTAGGTGTTTGAAGGATGTTGGCCTCTCGGGGGCGTCTTTCAGAGGCTCCGTGGCCACCCGGGGCCATTTTGGGGCGGTGTTGGAGTCTAGTGTGGGTTTGTTCGGAGTTATCTTGAGTCATCGAGGGCTATCTTGAGCGATCTTGGAGGTCATCTTGAGTTTTCTTGGGGTGTCTTGGCGCCGTCTTAGGCCAAAACAGACGCTCCAACGACCCGCGGCTCCCCCTCCAGGCCAGGGGGGAGGGAGGGGGAAGGGTCAAGTTACCCCCTCCCCGCCCGCAAGCCTTCTCGCTCACTCCCACCCGCCCTCCCAACACATACGTAGCACCCGAGTTTGGCCCGAGCCTGAGCATATTCAGCGGTCGTCTTGGGATGGACAGCTACTGGGGGCCAATCTGGCGCCGCCGCCGCCCCCCGCTGCCAAACCGCCGCCGCCGCCGCAGCCACTGCCGCCACCGCTACCGCCGCCGCCGCCGCAGCCGCCGCCGCCGCCGCCGCCGCCGCCACCTCCGCCGCCTCCGCCCCCGCCGCCGCCGCAGCCGCCGCCGCCGCAGCCGTCGCCGCCCGCCCCCGCTGCCAAACCGCCGCCGCAGCCGCAGCCGCTGCCGCCACCGCCGCCGCCGCCGCCGCCGCCGCCGCCGCCGCCGCCGCCGCCGCCGCCCCCGCCCCCGCCGCCGCCGCCGCCGCAGCCGCCGCAGCCGCCGCCACCGCCGCCGCAGCCGCCGCAGCCGCCGCCGCCGCCAAGTTTATTCTGTATTGTTTTTTGACAGGGATGGTGGTGGTGGGGGGGGCGCATCGGGTTGGCTGCGCATGTTCCGAATTTGGAAGCAGAGTGCGTTTTGTATTGCTTTTTACAAGGGATGGTGGGGGGTGTCGGCATGGACCCTGGTTGGCCCCAGTCGCCTGGGGGAGGGGGTGTTTACTAATAGGGAACAGTGATAAAGGCACCCTCTCTGCACTTCGCCGTATAGCTCACTCCCACCCGCCCTCCCACCAATGGATGGGCAGCCATTGGGAATCAAAGCGGACGCCAGGTGCGCAACGCTCGCCGCGGGCTCCACATGCGGTTGGTGCGCCATCCTTGTAACAAAAAAACAAACGTGATCTCTCCTGTCCGCATGGTCCAGATGCTGATGTGGGGAGCGTCAGTATTGCTTTGTGCCTCCGTACAGCAAGCATCATCGTGCGGGCACCACCGCTGTCCCTGTCAAACAACAATTCAAAGTTATCGCGGGTGGCCAGCACAATACCCACGACGTTGTCGCAACGTGCGCTGCGCATTGTTTTTGGCACGGATGATGGTCCTGCACAAAGTGGCTTCATTAAGGGTGTCTCGCCATCCCTGTCGAAAAAAACAATACAGCGTGCTCACAGGGCGCCAGCGCACTGTCCAGATGTTCCTGCAATGTGCACTTCGTGCTGTTTTTTGACAGGGGTTGTGGAGGGTGTTGACAGGGTGGGCCCCGCAATATACATGTCGTGTTTTTTTTGACAGGGATGGTGGGGGGGGGGCCGCATGGTTCCGGGTTGGCTGCCGGCCAGGTGGGGGAGGAGGTGTTTATCAATAACCGCATGCCGATGATAGTAAAGGGACCCCCCCCTTCAGTGTTTAGAGTTGATTATCGTCGCCCTATACAAAATTCAAATTGGGCGGCGAGCGCTGAGGCCGAACTTCATCATCACCTCGAAACGCTATGTTGAGATAGCAACATCAAGCGATGTTGATATAGCAACATCAAGCGAAGCGATCACACTTTTTCAGGATGTGTCAAGCGAAACCAATAATTTTGGGAGGCAGACTCAAACAAAACGAGCAATGTTCTTATTATTCTTCTACTTTCCTCTTCTTCTTTTATATTTCTATCTGTCCTCACGCTCGCCTGAACTGTTTTATCCCTGGGGTTGATTATCCATGGAAAATGAAGCACATGAGCTACCCTACACGAGCACTTAAAACAATCAATTTTCATAAAGCGTTTGTAACTTAAAATTGATAGATTTGGAACTTTGGATTTTTCCTTTCTTCGTCCTCTTCTTATTATCCTATTCTTTTTCTTTCTTATTATTCTTCTACTGTATTCTTCTTATTTTATATTTCTCTCTGTCCCCACGCTCGCCTGAACTTTTTTATCTCTGGGGTTGATTATCCATGGAAATTGAGGCACATGAGCTACCCTACACGAGCACTTACAAAAAACAATTTTCATGAGAGATAAGCCATTGTTGAGGATATTTCTATGAAAACTAAACGCTCGGCTTGGTCTCCTCTTGATCATTTCTTACTTCGAGATTATGCTGAGGTCTGCTGGGCTACTTTTATTATCTCTCCCTGAACCCCGAACTTTATTATCCCCTAGTGTGTATTCTCACGGGCATGAGGTTAGGGAACAATGATAAACCCTTCTCCGAAGGGGAAGGAGGGGGGGGTGGAACAGAACGGGCTCTCTTAACCACCTCCGCCCAGAGGGCTGGTGGGATTTGTCGGAGGTCCGCGTGGACTTTTTGGGTCGGCGCTGGACCTCTCCCAACCCTTGCGGCCCTGGCGGTGCCTTCGGATCCGCCCCTGGCGCGCTCCTCACACAGGGGAAGGTTTGTGGTGAGGGCTCCAGTGCCGGCTCAAGGCATTTCCGCGGGCTTCCACATGTTTCTGTTGATACAGTTTTTGCGCTGCAAGAAACACCCTGCTGGCCTCCAGGGTGCCCTTGGTTTCTTGAGTTTCTATGGTTTGCCGTGGAAAGCGCGACGTTCCACACCAAAAGACAATGAACGTCCTGGGGTCTCAGGGTTGGGTTTCTTGTGGACGGTTTCTTGTGGACGGTTTCTTGTGGACTGGCCTCTACTGTACTTCACTGCCGCCCCCTAGCCAGGTCATTTCCCCCCATTGCCAGCTTAAGATTCAGGTTAGAAATCGGTGAAGCCTCTTAGCCAACCGTGTGAGTCTCTTACTTAGGGTAGATGATTCAAACGCGGAGTTGATCCCTGGGCGGTCCTCTGATTGCAGCCGAGCCTTTAGGCTTGTAGATGGGCAGGACATCAAGCTGGCGCGCCAAGGAAGTTGAGTGACTGGATCTAGGCTCGCATGCGATGTCCACCATTAGCGCGACGAGTCACCACGTTGTGGAGCCCTCGCGCGGATGTGTGCAGCGCAAGCTTATCATTGGTAAGGTGGACCGCCCACGGCCTCCGTGGGCGCGATCGAATGCCCATCCATTCGGCGCACCCTCGCACGCTGTGCACTCCTGAGGAATTCTTCACGCTTCGCGTATCCCCACCAGCCCATCTCAAAACAGCAACTCTTGCGAAGCATGCCGACAGTCGTGTTTTTCAGGCGTGTTTCCGCCTGCCCCCGTGGTGTGAGTCGTTCGGGCCCCTCCTCCTGGTGTGACTCGTTCGGGCTCCTCGTGGTGTGAGTCGTTCGGGGCCCGCGTCGTGGTGTGAGTCCTTCGGGCTCCTCGTGGTGTGAGTCGTTCGGGCGCCTCGTCCTGGTGTGAGTCGTTCGGGCCCCTCCTTGTGGTGTGAGTCGTTCGGGCTCTTCGTGGTGTGAGTCGTTCGGGCCCCTCGTCCTGGTGTGAGTCGTTCGGGCTCCTCGTGGGGCCTCTTGGAGCCTCGTGGGGCCTCTTGGGGGCCTCTTGGGGGCCTCTTGGGGGCCTCTTGGGGCCTCGTGGGCCTCTTGGGGCCTCTTGGGGCCTCTTGGGGGCCTCTTGGGGCCTCGTGGGGCCTCTTGGGGGCCTCTTGGGGGCCTCTTGGGGGCCTCTTGGGGCCGCTTGGGGGCCTCTGGGGGGCCTCTTGGAGGCCTCTTGGGAGCCTCCTGGGGGCCTCTTGGGGCTATCTTGGGGCCCCTTGCGACCTCCTCAGAAGCGCAAATGAGAGCTGCCCCCTGAGAAGGACACAATGAGCCCAAAACCTTAGTAAAATCAATGATTTTGCTATGAGGGAAGATGAGCGCGGCCCCCTCAGAAGGCCAAAATGGGGCCCAAACCGTAGTACAATCAATGATTTTTGCTTCAAAGACGAACTGAGGCACCAAACTCCCCCCCCCCCTCGGGGCCAGAATCCTCGTGAGGGTCGTCGTTTTTTGGCCCTCCCAGGCGTCGAAAAAGACCCCCCCCTGACGACGCTCGGAACTCCCTCTCCAGGTCCAGGGGGAGGGGGTAGGGGGAGGGGTAAACCCCTCCCCGAAGGGGAAGAAGGGGGGTTGAGGACAGAGAGAGCTCCCTAAACCACTCACGCCCAAAGGGCTGGTGGGACTCAACTTGCGGCCTCCGCTGGTGCGATCACATGCGTCCTCGGCCCACTCACATGTTTCATGCCCCTGAGAGAGATCCACTTCTTTTCGGCGCAATCGCATGCGTTACCACCCCCGACTCGGCACAGCACACTGTTCACGCATTTCGTGCCCCTCACAGAGCTCAGGCTATTGCCTCAGCGGGCGCGACCACATGCGCTGCCACCCCCCAAAGTCGGCATACACCACACGTGTTGCACCCTCTAATTCGGCATAACCCTCCTGCGGCGCGCAGTATATGAGAGGACCGCGCCCTGCGCTACGCGCATTTGCACTGGGTAAGGCCATTCGCCAGGCCATTGTTCATAATGTTTCTGGTGTCTGCTACGATCTCAGCGTCTATTGCCGGAGCGCCCCGCACTGCAAGTGTGTTCTCCTTGTAGTGCCGTCATTTGTTATCAGCGTCCTTCTGTGCAATGTGTGTACATCATGAATCATCTTCAATTGATGATGGATCCAAGCTCACCGTTCTGTTGATTGAATTGCGTCTCTGATTCGTCTGCGGTGCACGCGCGGCCATCCTGACATGCTCTTGAGCCTGCAGAGTGGGAGTCACAGCCACCCCCGACGAGGAATCGAGCACCCACAACTACGAGTCATTGCTTTTTCTTAGGATGGCCTCGAGACGCTTGCAGCTAAGCAGTTGGGCCTGACCCGGGGTTGATTGCTGGCTGTCTTGGGGCCGTCTTGGGCAGTTGATGGGCGCTTGCTTGCCAGATGCGAGCATGCAAAACATAGTCAATGGGATTCCAGGGAGCATTACCTCGACTCGCTCGCGGCTGCGCACTTAAGCCTGCCTTAGGTACCTCGGAATCGCGCTCGGAGCCTCTTGGGCTTTATTAGGCCTCTCTCTGCTTTTCAACAAAATGTTCAATCGCTCCCAGGAGGTTCGATTGCTTCCACGATCAGCCGTGACCGACGCTCAACCCTGGACAAATCGAAACATCCTCGCGTCAACGTTCAGCAATGTTGTGCCGTGACCCTCTGCAGCCCCTGTCAAAGCTTTCTGGTGAGCGCGGGCACTCAAACATATACGAACCACTAACATTTTCGGGTTTATGACCTCGTTGCGCTCGTGGCAGAGCTTGTTTCATTATTTTTGCCAACGCACCTCTAACGTGCATGGCTTATCTCTCTCTCTCTCTCTCTCTGCGCTCGTGGCTGAACACTGGAGCTTGTCTTGGGGCCTTGTGGTCGTCTTCTTGAACGTTCTTGGGCCTCCCCTGTGCCTTGTCGGAGCCATCCTCGGCCCTGTCTTGGGTGGTCTGGAGCCCGTGTTGGAAGGTACTCGTGCCGTCTCGGGGCGTCTTGGGGTGTTTTGCCGAGAGTGTGTATGCAAGTGGTTCAGAGAATTTGCTCGAGCCATTTGATTCCTTTCTCGATGCAGAGTGGAGTCCGCGAGGTGCTGGCCATGGCGATGTCCTACTACGGCGGGACGACTCCCCCGACGGCCTCGTTCTACGGGCAGCCCGCTGTAGGCTGACGGCTTTGGAGAGGTGATGGGTTGGAGGCTGGAGGTGCCTCAGGGCTGGACAGCGGAGGCCGGGTCAGCAAGGGGTAGCGCCGTACGCCTGACGGCCCAGGTAAGCACAGCACGGAAGCTGAAAGACGGGCGCGAGGCCGTCCTGGGTCTCCCCTGGGAGAGCATAAGCGTCCAGCGATCTGGTGCACGGGCGATCGATCGCAGGGATTGGGGGCTCGAAGCTCACAGGCGCTACGATGGGTCGGGGAACACACGGGTACTGATACCGCTACTCCCTGGACCTCTCCCTGGGTGCGTTCTGACGTGAATTTCGGAGCGAATCCAGTGGTGGCGACGAGGCCCTCCCAGGAGTCCCAAGACGTCGACAACGATGGAAGGGTCGGGCGAGAGGTTGCACGAGGGGCCTCTCATGGAAGCAGGAGGAGGATGAGGAGCAGGAGGAGGAGGAGGAGAAAACACATCAGGAGGAGGAGGAGGAGGAGGATGGAAAAGAGATGGCTCTGAATAGCCCTTCTGCTGCCAGGCGCCCGATCTGCGCGCGGCCACGGCGCATTGACTGGCGAGTCGTGCGGGCCCCTGCTGTTCCCATCGCCAGCGCTCGGGCCCCGCAGATCGGTCGGTTGGCGGCGGAGTGGTGGTCGCAGGGAAGCTGTAACGCAGCTCGGGGCCTGCCCGTTCAGCTCGGCGCCTGGCGGGGTCGTGGTGCAGTGAGCGATGCTCGCGAAGATGCTTTCTGTCCCTGGAGGCGATTCCTTAGCAGCTCGCCTCCAGGCGCCCGAATCCTGTGGCTTGGCCTAATTTGCCCTGGCATGCCGCAGTCAGGTGGACGCACGTGTGCATCCGGTATGGCTGCCTCAAATTACTTGTGCACTCTTTGAGTTCTGTTCGCCAGTTGGTGTCGCCGTTACAGTGGAAACCCATGCCAAGAAGCACCCTGTTTGCCTCCAGGGCGCCCTGGGCTTCTTGAGTTTCGATGGTTTTGCTGTGGAGAGCGTGACGCTCCCACCCCCAAAAATCAATAGACGTCGTGGGGTCTCAGGGTTGGGTTTCTTGTATAAGGTTTCTTGTGGTCGAACTCCTATTGCATTTGCATGTAATGATCATTTGCCAATGGGGGCATGTGTGCGGCTTTTGGTGTTGTGTACAATCCAGTCTCGCACCACTTTCTGGTGGGGACTACGCGCGCGGGCGTTTTTTGTTTTCGTGTGTGTGTGGCGTATGTGCTGCGGTCTGGCCTGAAGCTGGCGAGCGCCGGGGCCGCTTCGTCGCTGCGCGCGAGGCCGCGATGGCCAAAGTGTGTGTTGCGTCTATTTTCTTTGCGCTGCACTGTCTGACACCGCTCTGGTGATTCAGTGGCCGCAATTATTGACGTTTCGCGTATCCCCACCAGCTTTCCGACGTTTGGCGCGTCCAACGGACTTGCAGCTGTGCGCGCTGGCAGTTCCCCTCGGTCTCAGTCCCGACAGCCACACTTCTGAGGCCTCGGCCGCGCTTAGTTGTCACCCCGCGCGTCGCTCTGTTTGTTTTTCCCGCGTTTCCTTTGCCGAATTAGTCTCTGCGTAGCCCGCTTTGACCTGACACGCCGCCGGCGCGCTCGCCCGCGGCCGCTGACCAAAAAGTCTCCCCACCAGCCGTGTCGACGCGCGGCTGGCTGCCTTCAGTCTGCTCACCACGCCGCCGTCCCACGGCGCGAACTGCTGCTCGGTCGTCGCCACTCGCTCGTTCCGCCGCCACCCACAGTGGGTGCTCCCGACGCGCAGAAGGCTTGTTCACCTTGCAGGCATGCGTAGCTTTTGCCGCGCTCAGCCCCCCGCGTGCTGCCCCTCGGACAGGCGCACGCGCTTGCGGCTTCCGCTATCTCCCACTTGGTTGACCCACGCCGCAGTCATTACGGAACACCACACTGCCAGCTAATTGCCCGCCACTTTGGCGAGCACCCCCCGGCGGTTGCTAGCTGCCGATGGCACCCCGTCTGTGAGCGCCGCGCGGCCCGCCCCGGCTAGTCTCTCCTCCCGCTGCTCTCTTGTTATTTCTCTCTCCGGGTCCAGTGTAGGCTTCTGCTTGCTAGATGTAGCTGAAACGGCGCGCGGCCCTTCCGCTTGCGCGCGCGAACAAAAAGTACCCCCACCAACCCATCCAGAAACGATGCCCACGAGAGCTGAGAGGGCGAAGAGAGGAAGAGACACGCATACTCAGCCCATTCAGAAACCCTGGGACGTCTGACGGGGCTGGTCATCTCGAGCCGTCTTGGAGCGGTCTTGGGGCCTGTTGGAGCATTTTTGGAGCCATCTTAAGCCAGCTTGGGATATATCGAGCCATCTTGGAGATCATCCTGGGCTCTCTGAGGCCGTTCGGGGGCTTTGGGTGCCTTTTTTTTTCGGGGGCCTCTTGGATGCCTCTTGGGGCCTCTTGGGGCGCTCTCTGGGCCCTCTTGGGGGCCTCCTGGGAACCCTGGCGGGCCTCTTGGGACCATTTTGGAGGCGGTCGGTCAAAAGAGTGGGGGTGCTAGATTTGCGCCCCCCCTCGGGGGCCACGATCCTCGTGAGGGGTGGCAAAACATGGCCCTCCCACTGGAAGAAAAAAAGGAGCCTCCGACACATCGCGGCCCTCTCCCCCAAAACAACTCCAGGGAGGGGGGGGGGCTCCCTTCCCCGAAGGAAGACGGGTTGTGGAAAGGAGAAGAAACCTTCGTCATATTATCTGTCGCCCACAGGGCTGGTGGGATTAGCTTCGGGTTGTCGCGCTTCAATTTACTTGAGTGAAGTATGTTCTTCGTATTATGGCCGTTATTTGTTGCGTTTGGAATCGCAGTTCTATTTAACACACCCGTCGCTTGCATTTTGTAACGAGCGTCGTTTGTGCGCTGCGTTATCGAAGAGGTTCGATCGAGATCAACACTTTCATCACGTGTTCGCGCTCGAAGACCCTTTGCGCCGCTGGTTTAAAACACTGTTGCGTCTGTGTGCGTCGGGGGTTCCTTCACCGACCCTGGCTCAAGCCGCTCTGGGTCGAACCACGTGATGTCAGGAGGCCATTCCCCCACTTTTCTCTCGCAGTTGTGCGTTTTTTGTCGTTATCCACGCATGTTGTCTTTGGATGGCCGGTCCCTGGCGCGTTGATTGGCAGGCTTGCGGAAATTCGGTAGCCACCGAACGTCCCCCAGGCGTGTGGCGGGCAGCCGCGGGGGGCGGCGCTGACCCCCGGCATCGGGGGCAGAGACGCGGCGCGGGCGGTCTTGCGCTGCCGCGGCCTGGGCAAGCAGCAGCTGGAACCGTCGGCGGCGTTGAGAAAATCATGGGAAACTTTGGGGGGAGTGGCGGCCGCCCCGGCGGTGATGCGAGACGCCTGCCGCGCGGCGGCGGCGGCAGCGCCAGGCAGGTGCTGCGAGACGATTTGGCGGGCCAGCCGCCGGCAGTGTAGATGCGAGGTTCGAGCAATGCGCCATAGAAGATGTGAGACGGGAGCTGCCAGAACTCCGCAAGGAGTCCGCCGAGAGCCTGGAGCAGCTGGGCAAGGTGTCGTCCCAGCACGTGGATGTCAACGGTCACTTGGGCGCTCGTGCAGACCATCGTCTACTACCCAGGCTCACTGCTGGCCAGGTTGAAGACTCTGCGGACATCTCATTGCTGCGGCATGTGTCGGGGCACTGGTGCCGCACTTCGCTGATGGTGCTGGGCGTGGAGCCCCGCGGATGCCACGCCCGCGGCGTCGTATTCAGCTGCAGGACTGACGTCGGGTGCCCACTCGCCCTTGGGGTTGGGCTTTGACTGTGGCGACGCCAACCGGGAACACTGCATCCAGACGGCAGTGGCGAGGGCGACGGTCGGGCCTGCAACCCAATTTCGGGAGCCCGACCCCGAGGGCGTCGCCGCCGCGCGGAGGATGCCCTTGAGGGCAACCAGCCGGCGCCGCGCCAGCCCTCGGCCATGCCCCAGCTGTTGCACGACAGATGGACGACCCGCTGGGCAACCGGCACGGGCAGCGACCAGGAACGTCGGCTCGACATGGAAACATCGAGCTTGCATCGGCGATGCACCGCCGATAGATCGGCGACGGGCCCCCGATGGCGCATCCGCGCGCTCTTGGGCGGGGAGGGTTTCAAGCGCGGAAAGACACCCGGCCAATCCAAATCCCAGCGCGAAGGCAGTGGTATTCATGCGAGGCGGTATTCGGAGATTTTTGAGAGAGATTTGGGCATCGCTTTGTTTGCTGATGGAGCCGTACTTGTCCAAGCAGCTTTCAGCTTGACAAGTGCCGGGCACGTCTGCAGAATGATCTTGTCTGCGCCCTCTGTCTCACGTGCTTGGGCCATCGCGAACCACGCCGCAGACTTTGGTGCCCCGAGCCGGCTCGCAGGGCAGACTCGGGCGACGCGCGCCCGGGCGCGCCTCGACGCAATCGAGGGCGCGCGGGACTTGACGGGCGCAGGGGGTCTCCTTCTCCACTTCGCGGGCGGACCGGGACGCGGGTTCCCGGCGATATCGCGTGCGCTGAGATGGCCGAATCAGCGCGCGAAGGCGTTGGCGGCGCGCTTGTCTCCGCGGTCTCGCTGCCCCGAGTGCTCGGCCAGCTCGAACAGCGGGGCGCTCGCTCGCTGAACTCTGCCCAGAGACGCAAACTTGCCCGATGGCACTCGCTGGATGTAAGCAGCAGCGAGCAGAACGGGCGCCAGGGCCCTCGGCGGGCACCCCCGCGCGGATGGCGCAGTGGAAGGAGGCGGACCAGCAGCCCCGCGACGAGGGCGCGCAGCCTGCGACGTACTTGACCTCGGGGGTGCCCGCGCGGGAGCTCGGCCAGATCATTGGACTTGCTGGTGCCGCGGTGAAGAGGTTGCGGGAGGTCACGGGCGGGGGGGCAGTCATCCCGCTGGCGGAAGGCGCCGACCTCGTCGCGGTCAGCATCGCCGGGGGGGCGAGGCGCGGGGCCTCGTCGAGCTCATGCCGCCGTCCCCGCCAACGCTCATGGAGTCGACTCAGCGACGGCGCTCGCGACTGCGGGCCCCCTGGCCGCGGGCGTCGCCGTGCGCTGGGGCCTTGGCGCGGGCCTCAGTCCTCGAGAAGCCTCAGGCGCAGCAGACCTCGCCGCGGTCGGGGGGCGCGGGTTCCTCCTTGTCGGCGCAACGGATAGCGACTGCGAAGAGCGCCTCGTCGTCCGCGGGGCCCCTGGGCGCCGCGCGCCTTGCCCGCGCTGCTGCGTCAGATGGCTCTGCGTTCGTCTGGGGCGATCTGGGCGCCGATTGCATTCGCGTCGCTGCCGGCCCGGGCAGGAATGCCCCCGGGGCCGCGGCGAGTTCAGCGCCATTTCAAATTGCATTCCGCCTGAGGGCCCCATAGGGAGCAATGGGCGCGCTGGAACTCGAAGCCTCGGGAGCTCGCGGCGCTGCGAGACGAGGCCGCGCTCCGCCTTGCCAGCCCGCGTTCTGGCGGCGCCCTGGAAGCCGCCCGCGGCGCCGGCGCGCGCGGCGCCAACGTGCTCGTCGACGCGCCGGGCGCGGCAAGGGGCCAGCCGCGCTCGCGGCCGCCCCCCCCCGCGCCGGCGCGTCGCCCACGTGGGGCCGCCGCGCAGCGGACGGCCTTGATCGCCGCGGATGGTCCGCGACGCCGGCTCCGCAGCGAAGCCCCGGCGCCTGCCGGGGGGCGAGCGGCGAGGCGCCTTCTTCGGCCAGGGCGGGGCCCGCGCCGTGGGCGGACGGCGTGGCCGGGGCCCAGGTTGGCCGCGACCTTGTCCCGCGCGGGCGCGGCCAGTGCGGCCGCGACAGAGCACTCGGGCATCGCGGAGAAGGGCGGGTCGCTGAGGGCCGCCGTCGTTGGCTCCAGGCTCGGGAACATTGGCGCAGATGGAGCGCGCCGGCTTCGCGGTCGACCCGCCCGGCGGCCAGGGGCGACGAATGGGGCGGCTCAGCGGCGACGCCCGGGAGGGCCCGGCGCGCCGCGCCAGGGGCCGGCGACGGGCGAGCCGCGCAAGCACGGATGTTTGGAGTGGGCGCTGCGATTCTGAAGTGAACGGCGTAGAGAGCCCCAAGTTACATGATGTTTAGTTGTTGTTTTGTCTTCTTAATTCTTACACCCAGGCCCGCCCCGGCAGAGCGGCGATTACCTGCAGTGTGCTACGGGGGCGACTCGACCTGATCGGGCGCCCTCTCCAGCTAGAAGATCGGGGCGACCAGTGCGGGCGGTTCCAGCCTTGGAGATTGGGGCGGGCAGCTGCAGGCCGTAGTGGATAGCAAATCAGAGTCTGCGTCGATCAACATGCACATGTGCGTCAGACGGCGGCTCGGACCAGTCCAAGTTCAAGACGCTCATGAAGGTTGGTGCGCTGAAATCCTTCACGACGAGTTTCATCCCCTCCAACTGCCTCGCGCATTCAGGCCAGCTTACAGACGCGAACATGGTGGTGATGCTCGACGAGTGACTGCGCGCCAAAAGCAACATGATTTTCTATCATCGCTGACCAAACTATATGCTTGTCACTGTCGCTACGGGTCAGTCTTGGCTCTTCAGCATGCGGCTGGGCGTCCACCGACATGCGTTGCGGGCAGGTGGCGGGGGGGGGGGGGGGGGGGGGGGGGCGGGGCGTTCGCGGCGTCTCGGCGCGCCAGAACCCGACGCCAACGTCGAGAATTTATGGGAAAAGAACAGAAACATCCGCTGACTGCCGTCGCCCGTGTCTTCGCGCTCGCGTGTCCCGCGCTGGTGAATGCCAGTTCTGAGCGCGCGGGAACGCGGCGGGCCGTTTCTATTTCCCCAGGTGGGCGCTCGGATTTCCATGGACCGCGCGAGGCCCGTGGGCTGCGCGAACCCAGCCGGCCCAAGAACCCCGCAAGTCCCACAGAGGTTTCTTGGGCCGCACGTGCGCCGCCGCGCGCGCGGGCCCCATGCGCCGCGCTAGCCTAGCGAGCCGCGCGGGCTCCTTGGCCCCCCTGGCTTGCCAGGATCAACGCGAGCCATCTCAAGGTTTCCGAGCTCCTTTGGGTCGCTCAGCCACCACAGGGAAAGCGCTCTCAATTCTTCCAGTTGCGTCTTGGTGCTGGCGCCGGCTTTTCGCATTAAAAAGCAGACGCCAGCACCGAGGCCCCCCCTGGAACGGCGGCCCCGTTGGCGAGCTGAACCCCGTCGACGATTTCGGAGGTTTGCCAGGAGCTGCGGGCCCGGGTCAGGAGGGCGCCGCGGTCTTTGGCACCGGGTGCGCAGGGCGGCCGCCGCCCCCTTTCGTGGGGAGTAGGCGGCTCGGAATCGTCGGGCGTTGGCTTCGGGCAAATCGGGGATCAGGGATGCGATGCGGGCGAGCAGTGGGCGGGCGTGGTGGCGGTGGTGGTGGTGGCGGGTGGGGGGGGGCGCGCGCGGGGGGTGAGCGGGCGGCGGGGGGCGCGGGGGGGGGCGGCGGTGAGGGGGGCGAGGCTTCGGTCGTGGAGGGCGCCGCAGTCTTGCCTCCTTTCTCCCTCCTCTCCCGAGAGCGCCCTTCTTTCTCCCGGCGCCATTTCCTCCAGCCTAGTGCCAGCTGCCCGCGAGCTCGGAGACATCGCCCTTGTGAGCTGGCTATTCTCTGGATGCTTCTGGACAGATCCAAGGCATCGCTATCGCCTTCAACTCGCTCATTTTCCACGACAGAAATCGGCCGACGCTTCCAGGGCGCCCCAGATGATGCAAAGGCAAGGCGACGTCTATGATGGACGAGCTTGCCGCTCTCGCGGCGCCCGCAGATTGGGGGCACCTGCGAGGCGCTACTCCTCTGGGAATCTGGCAGCTGACCGGCCCCTTCCGACGGGGCCCCCGGGCCGCGGAGACTTTCGAAGGGGATTGAGTGGTCGGAGTTTGAGGGGCCCGGCGAGGGGGGAGTGAGAGAACAACAGAGGTGATCAGAAGGAGGGGCCAGGGGGGGAAGGGGGGGGGGCGACGTGAGGAGGTTGAGTAGGGCGAAGAGGCAACGACCGTCGCGACCCGGATCCGCCCGCGCCTGCTCGATTCAAGTGACGTCTGCATTCTACGCTGGAGTAAGCGACGGGCCTGGAGCCTCAGCAACTCAGCCCTTGGTTACCTCCCTGATGGTGCAGCTTACGTCTCACTTGTCTACCTCGCACTTCCGCGGGGTAGCATCTGGCCTGGAGGCGCTGCAATTTCAATTCGTTTGGTTCAGCGCCGGGCCGCTCGGCGTCGACTGTCAGCAGCGCAGACGGATCGCGCGAGAAATTCATGGCAGTTTTTGCACGGGACGGGGATCGAATGGAGTTGAGTAGCAGGAAAAGCATGATTTTCTTGAAAGAGGGATGTTGAACAAGTGGCCCATGATGGCTTTGCTACGCCTGCGTTATATTCTTTGGGGCAAGTGATTTCAGTTGGGCTGCTGAGTGATTTGCGAGAGAACGAGTCCTGCAACAGCTGTATTCAGAGCGTGGGAACCAGATATTCTCGCACTGGTTCGCCGCTGCTGTCTCCGAGAGTTGCGATGCCCCACGTTCTCGGCTGGGGTTGCGATCCGAAGGCCAATTCCAGTCAGGAGCCGATGCCCGCGCCTAACACATGTCAAGCTTCAGACAGCGGGGGGGGGGGGGACTAGCTTTGCAGCTTTGCTTTGACGTGGTGCCTCGTGTTCAGCGTAGGTTGGGTGCCCAGCCAATGCTGGGCCCTCTGGAGGTGGCGGTCTAGTGGGAGGGATGGGGCTAGTAGGATAGGGGAGAACTGTTTTGCGCACCACGAGGCGTCGACAGACATGCCCAACAATCGCGAGCAATGGGAAACCGCAGGTCCAGCACTAGCGCCGGGGGATGGGGCCATCAACGAGGGCATCTCAGGCATGGGCGAGTCAACTGGATAGCATCTCGCCCAGGTGCGGGTCGCTGCCCATGGCGTGTTGCCGCGCGGGAGATTGCCCGACATGTCAAATGACTCGTGCGTTTCTGTTGCACCTGGTCAATTTGAGGTCGGCTGCGGTATATTTTCCGTTGCGCGACAAGCGCCGCAGCGACAGATGGCCAATCGGGGCTGGGTTGCAGAAGCAGGAGGGCAGGGATTAGAATATGTGGAGATTCCAGTTCAGCACGGTGCTTTCGCGAACGCCCTGGGGCGCAGCTATTTCGAACTGGCTGGTAGCAGCGCTGGAATAAAAAAAAGAAACATCGCGTGGCTTCGCGGGGGATCGCATCCGCGGGCGCTCGTGTCATCTTCCATTGCGTCTCTGGTGATGAAGTATTTCTCAGATCGGGAGTGCCGCGCCTGCGACGGCGCAGCCGCGCAGGCAGAAACGCGCCACGCGAAAAAGAAGGGTGCTGCAAGTGGCGGCCCGGCGGGCTCTGGTCCGGGAGATGGTGGCGATCCCCCCCCCCCGCGGCCGAGCGGGCTGTTTCGCGCTGGCCTGGGCGCCAGAGGGTCAGGCCACCGCCAACGCATCACTTGGATGGGCTGACCTACCGCATGATGCCAGGTTGGGAGGCCGAGGCCCCTCCGCCCGAACGTCGGACAAGCCGGCCTATCCGAGTGGTAGGTCGGCGCGCTGGTCTGGTCGGCCGTTGGCAGCTGATCCCGACGCCGGAAACTTGCGCGAGACCGTCGAGAGGGGCGCGATGGAAATTAAAGCTGACGCAGTCGGGCAGTAGGAGGACAGGGCGCTGCTTGAGGCGGGGGCTTGGCCCGAGGATGGCGGCGCGGCGCTCGGGGCTGAGCAGAGAGGGGGGGGGGGGGGGGCTTGACGTCGGCCCTTCTCGGTCGCGTTCGCGGGCGTGGAATTCGAGGCGGCGAGCGCGGCGAGCCTGATGGAAGTCGTGTCCTCCGAGGCGAAGATGCGCGACTGTGCGTGGATATGTGGCGCGAGGCTCTCTCGCGAAGTAGGGGGGCCTCGCGGGTGCTTTCGAAGCCTGCTGTAATGCGCAGATCGGGCATCGCGGCGACTTGTCACTAGCGTTGCGCTCGCGCGCCGGGTGCAAAGCGGATGCGAAACCGGATCCAGAGGGTTCTGTCTCTGGAGTCAATGACATTGCACTTTTTGTCCGTCTTGGGGGGCCGTCCGGGGCGCCCGCGACGGCATCGGCGGGGCTTCGCTTTTGGGTTTCATTGGACTTGTCCGAACCCATGCGCCCCAATCCCCCGAGCAACCGTCTCAGGCGCAGCTGAGGTTGCGCGCCTGTCTGCGGGCAAATAGAACAGATGTCGGTCGCCAGGGCCGTCGCCGTCGACAATGAGAAGAGGCGCGCGAAGTATTCTGTCAACAAGAACCCGCATTGCCCCTGGTCTGCAGGCGTGACCCACCTCTCAGCAGGCGCCGCAAAGGAGAAGGAGACCGGGCCACGGCGGCCCTGGGCCCGCGGGCCGATTCGTAGGCTCTAGCACATGGTTCGTGTTTTCGCATGGCCGCCCCGCCCCGGGCAAGTGCGCTGCGCTTGTGTTTGGTGCGAGCGGGTTGTTTCGGGCATTGCGTGCAGCGCGCCGGCTGGGGGCATCAGCTGTTTGCATCGCGCGCCCTTTCACGCTGCGCCGCGTGGCGAGATTGTCTGGCCGGGGCTTCTTGCGTGGAGTGGGCCTGTCTGAGGTTTTGATGGTCTGAATCCACGTGCTGCGCGCAGTAGTTTGCAGGGCGCAGCAAACGCAACGGAAGCTCGCAAGCGCCCAATTGTGCCCGATCGGTCGGCGCATTGCACGCGCAGAGAAAGTCGCGTCATTCGCCCGCCTAGCTTCCAGGACTGACGCTGAGGCGGCAGAGCTGCCATAGGGTGGTCAGCTGTTCGCGATTGGTTGGGGGGTCGCGCTCGGTCGCGCCCGATTAAGTTGCCAATGCGTCAGCGATAGTTCCCACTGCGCCAATCGATGCATCCCGATGCGTTTCTGTCTGGAGAGTTGCGGGCGAAACTTGTTGCTGCAGGCGCAGCGGCGAGCTCGAGCGGCTGGCGCATTGATGATCTGAGACGAATCTGAGTAGACGAGGTGAGGGGGGGGGAAGCAACGGGGGGGCCCTGATGCAGCCGCGCTGGGCCCCCCTTGGGCCCATCCTGCTGACCTCCGCATCTCTGCGCATTGCCCGTTGCCCTCGCCCTTGCCTGTCTCTTGCCTGCCCGCCTCCGCAACGCCCTCGTGCTCTCGCCAATTCTAGTTCTGCGCCCCTAGAGGGCGAGCGAACGTCTGGCAGTGCAAACCAATAACAACATATAGAAAATGCGGATGATCAACCTGGGCGTGAGCTTGCTTGTCTATTCCAGCTCACGCACCTCGATTCTCTCGCCGTTCGCTCATCCTGCGACGGCTGATTGCGGGGCCCCATTGATAATTGCATATTTTTTACATATCCAGAGCCGAGCAAGTTCGCATTATCATGACATCAATTCCGAGATGCCCTTGCCTCAGACCCACTTTTTCGACGTGCACCAATATCGGGGCATTCTGGCCCAGATTTTCCAGACGTCGGAGAACCATGTCCTCGATCCCCGAATCCTGGACAACTCTTGCCGAGATCCCCGACATCGGAAAAGCTCGTTCCCCACGTCTAGGAAAACAATCCTTCCGGGGCGCCTGGAACCTCGGGCGCGTTGATCCGAGATCCCCCAATCTCGGGGAAACGCAGTCCAACATCCCCGTCAATATCGGAGTGCCCATTCCGAGATGCCCCAATGTCGGACAGTTGTTTCCGGGGCCCCCATTCGTCGGGCAAATCTTCCCGACGCCCCCCGATCTCGGGAAATTTCCCCCGCCCCCCCCCCCCCGCGTCGGACGAGCCCGCCCGAGATCTTTCCAATCTCGGCAAACTTTTTCCGAGATCCCCCGACCTCGGGCAAATCGTTCCGACGCCCCCTGACCTCGGCAACAATTTGCCGACGTCGCCTAATATCGCGTTATCATTTCCGATGTGGTTGGCCCCAGGAACGACCGTTCCCGCGCGTTTGACCTTCGGAAAACAATCCCGTGACGTTAGATTATGAGGGCTCATCGCGTGCTTGATTCGAACGTCGCCATTGCAACCTCGCAGAAATAACCATCACGGTTCTTTACGCACGTGGGTTTGCGCGTCTGCATCGCCCGCCGACGGCCCGCAGGTGCATCGCGGGTGATTCCAGGATGAGCCGCGGTGGGTTAGTTGCCAGAAATGGCACGCCGGCGAAATGCACGCTGCCGCCCAGCAACGGCTTGGGCATCGATTGGGCATTCAAAAAGCATGCCAACCGTGCCGACCAATTCTATGTGTGCGATGTCGACCCAGACGTAAATATTCACAGCAAGTCCTTTCTGTCAGTCGTCGTTTGCGCTTCCTGGATTGGCGGGGCCAGGTTCCCCGTCGAGAGCTTGCAGGGCGACTTCAAATTCGAGGGCCGCCGCGCGATGTCGATTGCTGGGATCGAACGCATGGCCCGTGTGGACAAGGCCGGCGGCTAGGAATGCTTTCGTACACTCTACGACTGGCGGTTCTACCGGATCAAGCCCTTGAGGTTTCCCGCGCCATGGCGCGCCAGAATGCATCACTGTTGGCCCCCTTCAACGTCTACGGCGCTATGCCCCAATAAAGAAGTGAGTCGATGTTTCCCGTTCTGGCGTTTCCCTGGAAGCAGGCCCACCGCGGGTCGCCCGAGATGCCGACGCATCCCAGCGCGCCCACAGGGCCGGCTGTGGAGCCGGCGCAGCCAGGCTCAGCGGCATCGGCCCTGGCGGGGCCTCCGATGCCGCCGCCGCCGCCGGGGCCGGGCCCGGCCGCGGACTTCGCTTTGCCTGCCGACCGACAGATCTCACTGAATGAATGTCTCTGCGAAGGTTTCCCAGTCCGCGCAGGCGGGCGCGAGCTCCGCACAGGGGCGCGCAGCTGCTTCGATTATGGCGGCGGCATCTTCAGCCGCGCCTCCATGTCCGCCGAGGTCGCTCGCGGCTTGTCGAGCTTCTCCCACGGCTTCCCGATTTGCGACGACAGCCGCTATGGGCCAGGGCTTTGTCAATCCGGCTGCCACGCGCAACATCTTAGACTTCCTGACACGGTCAGAACACTGCGTCCGTAGGATCGCTGCAGGTTTCGGGATTGGCTCGCTCGAGGCGCTTGATCAGAGGACCTCCAGAACTACCTACTCGACAGACAGCATTCTCAGGAAATGATGCACCTGGCACATCACCACATATGCGAGCGAAGACAACGCATAACAGGATGGACGCCTTGATGCCAGGAAGCGGCCTGCGACGCAGTGCGCCCAAACACGCCCGCGCCACGGAGAAATTCAAGCCATCGCATGATGAGCTGCAAGCCCGCCTATCCAATCCTACACGCCTATTCGAGGGCGTCAGGGAGTGGTGGGCGCCTGAGGCCCGAAAGATCCTTGATCGCACTGCCAATCGCGGCGGCGCGTTCATGCTCGCTGACTTGAGGCTTCGCACCATGATGGGGGAGCGCGCTGTCAGTGGAATGGTAGACTGCAAGACGCATGCTAGTAAATGCCGCATGCTTCCGTCCAAGATCAACGTCGCGGGCGCTCCGTGCGTGGACTGGTCGCCAACGCGCTTGGGTACTGGCGCAAACGGAGATGCTGCGAGAGCCTTTGCAGCGTGGGCAAGGATCCGGAGAGCGATGCAGGAGCTGCTAATCATTGAGGAGAACAGCCACAAGTTCAAGAGGGAGGTTCTTGATGACCTGTTCTCAGATGTGCACGTGGTCGAGAGCATGCCGATCTGCCCGCCCGACTTGGGATGGTCCGCGGGCGGGCTCAGGCGCTGGTCAGTCATGATCCACGAGGTCTTCATCATGAGCAGGTTGGCCAATCTCTCGGTGACCGTCGAGCGCATCGATCGCCTGTCCGACTGCGCGTGGGGCGAGTTTATGGCGGCGCGCGAGTAGGCGCTCCTGGGCGAGATCCGCCGGGCATTTCAGCGGCCGACATTCGAGGACTCGTTTCTATGTTTATGCTTGTAGATCTGTGTGCATATACATACTTATAGTTGTTATACATATACAATATAGTTATATATACAGATTGTGAACTGTTTGATGTTTCTTCGTGGTTGGCTGGGGTTGGCCCCAGGTGAGTGGACTTGGTTTTCTTTTTCAGTCTCTTGGTTTCGGCTTAAGACAATCTCCAGCGGCCCCAACATGAGCCCACGCCCGCCCCCCTGTCCGCCACGAACTCTCACGTGTTCTCCGTGGCGCAGAACACCGCGGAGGAGAAGTGCTTCGCGGAGTGCGTTGTGAATTCTCTGGGCGGATGCATCCACGAGCTTAACCAGAATCTTGGCGCTGGGCGTGGAGCTAGCTCGAGCCCTGCGGAGATTGGAGCGCGGCCATCGGATGGAGCACGGCTCACCACCGCTGGCCCGCTGCATCGGAGTTCTTGGCTGCCCAGGAAGCTGTCGGCCAGAGCAAGCGGTGGCCAGACTACGCCAGCGAGGGCTAACCGCATGGATCCCTTCGCGCAATTCCAAATGGCATCTCGCCCGGGCCGCGAGCGGCATGCGGTGGGGGCCCGGGCTGGAGATTCGTTGCTCGCCAACGTCGCAGGCGCCGCGCTGTTCCATGTGATTTGGTTTGTTGTCCGCGCCGACGCGCGGTGGGTGAGGGGCCGCCCCTGCGCGGTCTAGAGACCCGGAGCTTTTCTGATGATTATGCCAGGGGTTCTCGTGGACGGCTCGCGCAGCCTTCGCTTGCACGCATGATAAGGTGTTTTCTTTGGCACGTGTGCGGAGGAGGCCGAGCTGCAATCTGCAGCCGAGCTAGCCGGTCAGGCCTGTCGCGGCAAGGTTGTCGCGACGGTGCGTGTTACAGCGATCCATGTCCGCTCGCAGGCCCCGGTTTTGCGATCGCGCTCTTAATGTGCAGCAGCAGTTGCAACTTCTTCAGCGTCGAACACACGCGCAGAACAAGTGAGCAAGTTCATCCACTGCTGCGCATTGCCGAGCGAATGTCGCCCATCGCTGCCCGACCATGTCAGAGTCGCTTTTGCTTCAGCCGGTTATTGCGGCACGCGTGGCGGAGAGATACTCGGGTAGAGGTCACAGGCGCCAAACATAACATCGCAAGCGCAGCAAGCAATCCGTGGTAATCAAGTAATGTTGGTACTTGGTAGACTGCAGGTGGTAACATCTATTTACCGCCAATCCATATTATCGTCGCGATCGCCGTCGACATCAGCGTCCGATTAATCGTGTTCGCCATCCTCGTCTACTGCGTCGTGCCTACGATCGCAAAGCTATGGGTCAACATTGAGACTTGCAACTCCTCCTCCACTAATTCGCATCGCATCGTCTCGTTCTGGGGCCAGGCCTTTCCCCTTCCAGCAGGTGCGAGCAACTTCGGGCACTGCAGATTCACTTTGAGGGGCCAGGGCGGATTTTTGCGAGTTCCCTTTCGGAGGGTGGGCAGGGCATGGGCACCTCGGCAGATAAGATGGGGAATGCGCAGATTATCCCCTTGCCCCTGCAAGCTAAGTGTCTATGTGTTTGGCCCCGATCACCCGCGATGCCAGTAAACCCCTTTGAGCAATTATGCGGTCATTTCGATTAAGGTTGCAATCGTTGCCTGGACTCTCTGGCCTCGTCCTACAGCAGCACATATTCAAGTTGTGCGCTTTGGACCAGGTTGCGGCTCTGCCGTGTTCTGAGGCAGACAGCGAGACGCGAATCATGCCAGACAAGGACGAGAAACGCAAACAAGCAGTTGTTCTGAAAGAGTAAACCAAGAGGGTGATCCAGAGTGGGCGCTGCCCTGGAGCACGGGGGGGGGGGGCCGTGGTGCAGGTTGTTGGAGAACGGCAACCTCCATGTCGCACGACCACGCGCGGGGCGGTGTCTCGAGCAATCTACGACGCGTTCGAGGGGCAGCCAAACTCGGAGCTCGCGAGGGCCACCATCAAACCTTGTCTTGTGGGAGCTTTTCTATTTTACCAGGCTTTGCCCGCTGATGTTATCAGCTGGCTCAGGGATGGGAACAACGAGTTCCGCGCCGACAGCAGCTTCACCCGCGCGCGGGCTGGAGGCCGACTGGAAGGCTAAGCGCACCGACCTGAAATTTGCATCCACGGACCCGACACATCGCTCCAAGTGCTGGGCATGGATCAAGGAATGTGGTCGCGGTTCTATGATGACATCGGCGGTCGTCTCCGAGCGCGCCAAGGCGTTTATTCGCGACCTCGGGAGGGATCCGCACCCGATATACAATGAGTTTGTGACCACTGTTTGCGACGCTTGCGATTTCAGGGACCCCGCTGCGGAGATGGATACTTCATCATGCATCGCAGCGCCATTTTCAGTATCCTTGAAGCAGTTTAATGTGAGCACCCAAAAAACCGATTTCAACGTGATCTTCTTGGACACCAGCTGCCTCCATCTCGTCCTCATCCCTGTCCCGCTCCTCCTATGCTGCTGCTGCTGCTCCTCTCCATCCAGAAGAGATCGCGAAGCGCGCAGTGCTTGTTCCGGCTGCCGCTCCAGCACTTCGACCGGCACGCGCTATTGCCCACGCGATGCGCCGTGGATATTCAAAGGTTGCAAGGGTGGCGAGATCGCACACTTGGGCCTGCTGCCGCGAAGATGGGCGAGTTCACGACCTCTGGGGAACTCGCCAAGCCAAGGGCCGAGACGCAGCGGCCCATGAGGGGGAGAAATACAGAGCGCCCCTGAGACGATTGTCCAGCCATCTGAAGTTCACGCAGCCACTGTTGACGACGTCAGCGAGCAGTCTGGGCCAATTACTTTTCGAGAGAAGCTCTGGCTTGAGGACCTGGTGGGGTCCATCAACGGCGCGCTCGCGGCGCCGACGACAAGCGCCTCCGAACCCCAGGCCGCCCAGTCCCAAGGCGCGCATAAGTCCCAGAGTTCAGAAGCCGTGTCTCGAAGAGCATTGGCGGGCCTCAAGATGATTGCCAAGAAGGGCGCCTACTCTACTGCCCTCGACTTCTTCCTCAATGCTGGGCCAATCGCACCTCGGGGGAAGAAATTCACAACTTGGTCAGGACTTCGCGGGGGCCTCATGGAGGCCGTTCACGACGGAATCAACCAGATTGCATTGGAATCGGGCGTGAGTCTGCTTCTGGCTTCCATTAGAGTGACCGGGGATGAGGAGGGCGCCACCGTTGAAATAGCTCAGGGCGCACGCGGGGAAGATGTCGGCGATGCTGCTGAGAATGCCAGCCCGGGCGACAACTACCTCTCGCGCGTGGTCGCCTTGGAAACACTATTGCGAAATACCAACATTACCAGCCCAGTCCGCATGCGCGAAGCCTGCTATTCAATATGGCAATGGAGTGTTGGATCGAGGTGACGACGCCTTGCGAGCGCGGCCTTCTCGGATTGGGAAGTTGTCGGGCAGCGATGATTTGTCATTGTGCGCCATCTGGTACATGCTGTCGCCGATCACGATCACGCGCGCATTCCAGATGACATGCGCGACGTGGTCACTGACTTCAAGGTCGCCGACGCGTTGGGCGTCATTCGCCTGCGTCATTTAGGTAGCCTCCTCGGTGATCTGTGTGCTGATTGATGATGGTTCTGCGCGGGTTGGATGTCTGCGGCGGGAGCTCGAAGACGGTCGAGTTCGCGGTGGCCTCGAAGCTTCTCGCGAAGGAGACTATCGCGGAGCTCATTACATCCGACGCGGTTGCGTTTGCCGTTGAGGTCAGGGGGCGCGCTTGTGTAGAGTTGGTGAAGACCCTCGTCAAGGGCATCAAACCAACGCCCAACGACTACTCGATGTGATCTGCTTCTCGGGAGATGTCGCGGGCGCGCATATGTCGCGCGAGCAGAACATTGCCACCGCCAGGAATAATGACCAGAAGCTGGCTGCCATGGCGCCCGACCTCAGGGCTCTCTCGAAGGCGCGCGCCCCTCTGACTGGCGCAGTTTTCTGCGCATGGCGTTCAACCGTCCGCGCCGCTAGTCAGAGTCAGGGTCGAGGTGGTCAGTCCAGATGGCGCAATGTTGAGCAAGTCTATCTCGTGGGTTGTGTGGGGCCAAACTCGGCGACATACACGGAGAGACCTTTGTTCCTGCGCAGGCTGCGGGGGCCGTCGAGGGGGGCGGCGCCTTGCCGACGCTGGCCCCAGAATTGCGCGACCGCGCGCGCGAGCTCCCGGAAGGCTGGCAGCTGCCCCAGGCGTCAGAGATTTCCGTCCGCATCTGGGACATCGTCGGTGACGGCGACCTGGCTGCGTGGAGCGCTGCGACTCTAGGTGATGGAATCCCTTTAAGAAGGCGGGCCATTGACGGCGAGGTGCTAGCGGCGACGAGGCGGAGTCGCCAGGAGGGGCGTTGCCGAACAGTCTGCTGCGTTTGATGGGCGCCGCCGCTGCGTCGGCAACAACGGCGTCGGCGACGGCGGCGACGGCTGCGAGCGACCCGCCCCGAGCCGCCCTGGTATATGGCGAGAGGGGCAGGCCCATCAATGACAGTCGCCACCTGCTCAAGTAGGTTTGTTCTGTCGTTGGCTGGTGAGCAGTTCGGGGGGCGCGGGGGCCCGGCGCCGCGACGCGATTGGGCCGGGGCGCCCCATCCTTCCTACATCGCCCCCCTCGCTGCACCGCGTCGCAGTCGCCGCGATCTCATCCGCCCGAACCAGCGTCCGTATACCCATCGTGCATGGCGGACCGCGCCTGAGGAGAGTCGCTTCGGGTTTGCGCCCAGGTTGGCAATATGTGTGGTTTCTCGCAGCGCCTCCAGACAGGAGCTGCGCTGGCTGGTGAGCCCATCGCAGCGGGAAGAAAACCGGGTGCCCCCCCCCCCCACCCCCCCCCTCTTCTCCCCCCCCCCTGGGGGCGCTTCGCCCGCCCGCCCGCCGCCCGCTGCTCGCTCGAAAAGGCGCGAGGGCCCGCGCGCCCGGCCCGCGAATGGGGTCGATGGAGAGGGCGAGGGGGGGGGGCAGGAGGAACAGCGACGAGGAAGATGACGAAACAGATAGCGACAGGAGGAGGCAATGAAGATGCAGAGGGGAATTCTGGGGGTGAGGAATGAGAGGAGATTCCGCTAAGGGGGGAGGCGCGCAGGAAGAAATATGCCCCAGAATCGCCCGCGGGCGATTTTTTCGAGAGCGCTCGGCTGACATCTCCCTTTCAAACAAGCGCTTCGATTTTTGGCGCCTTGCGTGGTCGCATCCCTCCCCCTCAGCGCCCTGGCCTTGGCTGTCGCCCCTGGCCCCCCGGCCCCCCCTGCTTGCCCTTGGCCCTCGCCCTTGTCTGGCCAGTTGTTGCCGCGCGAAGTGCGCCCAGATGGGTCGAGGGCACCGGCTGCGATTCGGGTGGGCTGCATTCTGTTTTGCAAGCGCGACGCTTTCGGCGCGGCGACGTCGCCCGCCGAAGCCCGCTGCCAGATTGCAGCGCAGCTCTTCCTCTTCCTCCTCCCTCGTCGCCCGGGGGCCCGTGGCGCCGTCTCCCTGGGCTCCGGGGCCGGCGGCGCCGGGGTGGCGCGCTGCCCGGCGCGCCGCCTGGCCGAGACGCGAGGGTGCCACATTTATTTGTCCTCCTCCCTCCCCCCGCCCCTCGCCCGGGGATTCGCGGCGACGATTTGCGGCGCCGGGGCCGGCGGCGCCGCGTTGAGGCGCCCGCCCGGCGCGCCGCTCGTCCGAGGCGCCCAGCGAAAGCGATCGTGCTTTTCTACTTTCTTCGTCGCCCGCCTCCCCCCCCCATCCGCCTCCGCCGCCTCCTCGCCACTCGCCGCGGGTTTCTCCTCCTCCCCCCCCCCCCCCCTCCCCCCCCCCTCCTCCTCATCCTTCTCCTCCTCCTCCTCCTCCCCTCCCCCCCCCCCCATCCTCCTCCTCCTCCTCCTCCCCCCCCCCTCCTCCTTCTTCCCCCCTGCCCGCCCCTCGTCTTGGGATTCGTAGCGCCGATTTGTCGCGCCCAGGGGTCGGCGGGGCTTGGGCGAGTCGCCCGCCCAGCGCGCTGTTTGCCGAGGCGCCCCGCAAGGGTGGCCCCTCTTCCCCCCTTCCCCCCCGCCCCCTCCTCCGCCCCCCCCCCCCCCCCCGCCGCCCGTTCCCCTTTTCGCCCCGCGTCTGCGTCGTGGGCACCCCGGGCCGGATAGACTTGACATCGAGCTGCCAGTTTCGGAGGGCGTTCGGCGCGGGCGCGTTTTATTTGCGTCTCCGGCTCAGCCACGCAAATTTGTCGAGTCGCCCCGCTGTCGCTTATTCTTCCGTTGCGCATCTTGCGTTTGGATGTCCTCGCGTTTTGCGCGCCCTGTATGTAGCGCCCCCCCCCATGGCGCGTCTGGCTCGGCGGCGCTGCGGTCAGCGCCCGCGCCGCTGGCTCGTGGAGAGCGCCGCCGGCGCGACGCGACTCGCCGCGCTCTGGCGCGGGCCCCCGGCAGGGGGGGGGGGCGCTGAACCGGCGCTTTCGGCGAGCGAGCCGAGGGCGCGCATGGATGGGGATATGAGCGTTGCGCGCGCAGGAGGAAATATTGCTGGCGCCCTTGGTCTCCGCGCCACCGAGGGGGCCGCGCGCGCGGCCTCGGCCCCGGGCGTTGACGGCGCCGAGACCCCCGGAGGCGAAGGCCCGATCTCCCTGGCGGCCAGCACGCGCGCCGCGCAGGGGCAGCGCGCGGTCGCCAGGGCCGCGCGCCATGGCCCCATGGGCAGGCCTTGCCATTGCAGCGCCGGACTACCGAACAGGACGCAGCCGATCGCCACGCAGATCAACGTTGACGCGCGGCAGGCCCGGAGCTGCGGGGCCCCCGCAATCGCGTTCCGTTGGGGGGGGGGGGCGGCTCGCAGACGACAGAGACGCGCCGCGCGTCGCGACGCCGGGCCCTGCCGACGGGCGCGCGGTCGCCATCGTCGCTGGATGGCAACGCTCTTGCGGGGGAGCCGGCCGCCGCCCGACATGGGCCACGTCGATAATCGCGCGGGGGAGGGCCCCGACTTCCTGCAAGGTGGATTCAGGCCTCCGGCGCGCCGCGCCGCGGAAACATCTGCGGCTGGGGCGGGGCGCGCCGGCGCTGCCCGCGCGGACTCAGACCGGGGCGCTGCAAGGCAATCGCCGGGGCATCCCGTCGAGCTTCTGGCGCGAGCGACGCTCTGCTGACGTGGCCCGCGCCCCGGCGAGGAGGGGCACTCTCGAGTGGTTTGCGCGCGCGGGGCGCCAGCGGCGGGCGCCGGCGGGCGCGCTGTAGGGCTTGTCGCGTCAGGCCTGCTTCGAATCCGCGTGCCTGAGCCGTTTGCAGCGCCAGTCCTCCGGCATTTTCCCGACGCCGCCCTCTGGGCCCTGGCGGAACGTGGGCGGCCTATAGTCGCCCTTCGGCGCGTCGCCCTGGCAGGGCCGTTGGGCGGAGGCCCATCCTTGGTTCATGTGCAAGACCCCGAGGGCTGGCGCCACCGAAAGTGGGCTGTCGCAGACTGCGGCCATGGGGGCTGCCAGGCGATCTACGACGCAGTGGAAGCCGCTGGCTGGAGCGGGCGCCATCACGTCATGGCGCCAACATCACAGAACGGACATCCGTCGGAAAGATATTGGATGGGCGCAGAGTGCCCAAGGGAATTCTGGCCCGGATTTCGGCGCGAATTTCGGGAACTTGCTGCGGCCAGAAATGGAGACTCTCAACGATCCGCGCGAAATTCGTTCGGTTTTGCGTTCGCCGTTTCGGGTTTTGCATCGAGAGAAATCCAGGCAAACATCCGCTTGGGCACGTCTGCGCGGTCGGCGCAGTGGCATCGTGCAACGCGTCCCGGGGCGCGCGTGGTGCCCTGGCAGCGGCGACTACTTGGGCGTGCTGCATGCAGGTCGTGTTGGCTCCCGGATACGAGGGCGCCATGCGCGACGCCTGATGCGCCCGCGGGGGCGCGCGCGCGGCCGGGCAGAGTCTCGCGCTTTCCCCCGCAACCCCAGTTCGAGCGCAACGACGGGTCGCGCCCCAGATGAAACAGGTCCGTGGTAGGGCAAATTCAAACCATCGCCATTCTCGGTGTCAGCGCCGCGAGCTGGAGCGCGATGCAGCCGCGCATCTTGCTATCCATGCGGTTGGACCGCTTGGGGGCGCAGGCGGGCCGCCCCGCCGCAAGGCGCCTGGGCCATGGCCACTGGCTACCAGCGCGCGAGGGCACCAGGATGATGAGTGCGCGGATAGGCCGCGCCGCCTGCAAGGTCTGGGCCAGACTGCGGCTGGCGCCAGCGACGCCCCAATCATCGATCGCCGCGCCCGAACCCCCGCCCATGACCGGGCAGCGCGTTGCAAACCACCCGGGGCCCATGGGGCCCCGCGCCCCCCTCGCGGATACCCCAGCTGCGCCCATTGTGGGCGCGGGACCAGCGCCGGGGACCCGGCGCGCAGCTTAGCGCCAGGGGGTAGGTAATCTTTATCATGCTAGCGCGAATAATATTAGGGCCTCCCGCGGAGGCAGCTGCATTCGCCGCCGCTGCGCTCGCCTGGGCGACCCCCCGCCCTCGCCTTTCGACGCGCAGGCGGCCAGCGGCAACTGGCGGGGGCCTTCCGCGCAGATGCGAGGGCATTGGTCGCGAGGAGGACCGGGGCTGCACCGCCGCCGCCCGCGCCCGCGGCCCTGGGCGCGCGCGCCTCGAGCGTTCGGGGCAGACGCGCCTCGTGGAGAGCCAATGTGCGGCTGCCTTACGTGGGCTAGCCAAGCCCATCCGATGCCCGATCATGTATTATCCAGCGGCGCAAGCCGCGGCCGACGACCCGCCCCTGGCCGCCCCCATCCTATCGGAGCAGGACACGCAGGACGCGCTGGCTGCGGCGCAGCTCATCCTGGGCAGCTGCCGGTTTTTCTGCCACTTCCAGAGGGGGCGCAACCTCGCGCGCTGGATAGAGGCCAGGATCGCGGTCGAGATCGATCGGGGGCAGAGCCACGGGCGACCGCGCGCGAGGTGCGCGCGGCCCATGGACTTCCACTGGCCCGTCTCGACAGGGGCCGCTGCGACCAGATCGCGAGGGAGCTCGGCATTGGCGGGGCCGCGCAGAGATCCAACCTATTTGCGCAACGGGCTCGCCCCCCCCCGATCCTGACTGCGCTGCTGACAGCCCAGTCCCTCATATCCCTGGCGCGGGGCGCGCAGGTGACGAGGCCGGGGCGACGCGCGGACCTGCCGATTGGATGGGCCGAGCGCTCAGCGCTGTCACCGCCCAGGTCAACAGCGCGCGCATCATTGGCTAGAGCGCGGCCCCAGACCAGCACGAGGGCCTGGGGGGGGGCGGAGGAGGGCCGACGCCGAATGCGCCAGGACTGGCCCAGGCCCTGGAACACCTCCGCCAGGCGCACCTGGACCGCGCGACAGAATCCAGGATGGGGCAAGTCCCGGCACTGCGCAGCGGGCAACGCACTGTGGTGATCTTGGGCAGTTGTAGGAGTTTGCAGACTCAGCAATTGGTTTCGGAAACTTATAAGTTGCGCTAACTCAGCGCAAGTAGTTGCAAGTACTTGCATGTTGACGTGCAGCCACTGCTTTTTTAGTTTCCGAATTGATGAATCTCGATGCGCGAGGCGCAAGGCGAGCGACACCATGCATTCGAATGCGCAATGTTTTGCGTTGCGGAGCAAAAGAAAGTAGGCAGCAACTCGCGCGATGTCTCACCGCTTAATCATGGGAGGCACTATCGTGATTGTCCCGCCTCCATGGCGCCTGCGTGCCTGGCAAGTCTTCGAACCTTTCCAGCCGACCACGCGGACGTCCCATCAATCGCAAATGTCCACCATGCATTTTTCGCAATTGCACGTGTGCGCTGTGGACAGTTGATTGCAGACAGCACGCCCGTATAGCTGGTGGGGATTTGGAAACTTTACGAACGCCCCGCCATGGCAGTGATGATGTCGGTCGCGTGCACCAGCTGCAAGTCGTCGTCGGCGGGGGCCGCGGTCAGCGCGCCGAGCCGATCATCGTGGCGAGGGGTGCCCCAGATGGAAACCAGCGACGCCATCGTTCCGTTCGCAGCAGCGTGAAACCAAACTTCCCCACAAGCCTTGCCACCATTTGCAACGGACAGCAACGCGATGTCGCGGGTCTGGCCATGTCGACAACGTCGACGCCCGAGCTTTCAGAGCCGTGGTCGCGTGCTGTTCAAGGGGGGGCGCTGGCCGAGCTTCTCCTCGAGGAAGGCGTGCATCTTCTTAGGTGCCGCCCTGGGGCGCACCAAGCGCGGCGAGAAGTCGAACGCGCTGGTGCTGTGTAAGTTTGCCAAATGCAGGCATGTGACCTCGGACGGCGCGCTCCTCTCGGAAGCTTCCAGCTGGCGCATTTCATTGCAGAAGCGCTTGGGTACTCTGTGCTTTCTCTCGTGTACAAAACACGACAAATGGCATCCGAACCTCGGCGTCATGTATTCCTGCCACCTTGCTGCTTCACACGCGTCCAGAAACGCGTTCGTCCCGTCCCTGAGAGCGCCGGCAGACGCACGGGGTGGCGCTGCAGCTTCGATGCACCACGCCAAATCACACAACCGAGCAAAAGCGGTGCACTCCGCGCGCGCGACACCTGCAGGCCATATAACGGTCATCACATACGTATACATCAGCGGCAGCAGAGACAACGCCTCACTTGCCTGGCACTTGCGCGCTTTCGCCTTGCCGTTGGCGGCCTCGCGGGCGTTCTGAAGAAAAAACTTAACCAAATTTCCAGCGCTCCCGCGCGCGATGGACAGTGCCCACATACACCGATATATTCCTCGAAACATGAGCATACGTTGGACAGCCCATTACGCTTACAACCTGCAAGAAAGAGGTGCGCCGAAATGTTGGAAACACCCCGAATAAAGAATGCGTGCATCCAGTCGTGACAATACTGGCCAACAGGTAAAATGGTTCGATCCAGCTGTGGATCGAGCCGCATATTCTGCACGCTATGGCTGAATCCGAACGCTTGCTCGCGGATCCTGGAGGAGGCGAAAGCGCGTCATGCTCATCCTCCACTCCTACCAATCCCCTGTCCCAGCCCCTTCCAACCCCCATCCCCTTCATCATCTCCCCACCCTCTGCAGGTGATCCCCCCTCCTTAGAATTTGCAGGCCCCCTTGCAGGTCTTGCAATTAGCGTTGGTGTCCGTCGCGTGGAACTCAGCCAGACGCCGCGCGCTGCCCCCGATGCCATCATTCGTTGAAAAAACCGATGCCACGCTCACGCATGACGTCTGCTCCCAGCAGGGTCACGCCATCTTCGTCGACCAGGGAGCTGGCCATCATAATTGCATTGCGGCACAGCGCGCAGCCTTTGGCACCAGCATCTCATTTAACCAGCCAGACCAACTTCTGGGCACCGCCGTCCTGGAGAACCGCCCCAAGTTTGCAATGCAATCTGACGCCAGGCTTCAATGAAACGCCCGTTGTGCGCAGTGAACAATCCGACTTGCGAAATAAATTTCCCATAAGCAGTTTGAATGCCTGCGCGACGCCTCCAGCTACATCGGATACGCGTTTTGACTTCCATGCGCCCGCGCAGAACCGCGCATTTTTTCGCGACAACATTTCTGGCCCCAGTTCTAAAATCGATACGTAGAACGCCCACATCTGCCTTGAATTGTCTGGACATAATTGGTTGCCCGGCGTTGCCTCGCCAGAATAAAATATCAGCGACCACGGCCGCTCAAAAGAGCACGGCCTCGCCGCCAAAGTGTTTTGAATGAGGGCCCGCCAGCTGCTGCATTGGGCGCGCGCCACGCGCGACAACGCAGGGGGATTGACAACGGGAAATGCCGTCTCGGAACTCACAGAACAAGCTGCCATCAGGAGCCGCTTGGCGAATAACCTAATCTCTAGAGCCGCGGATCTCCTTCCGCGATGCTGAGAAGGGCCTCCGCGTGACCTCGTCCAAGATTGCTGCCAGTGCAGCAGCATGCACATGCGGACATTTCCTCTTCAATGATTCTTTCTTCTGGTACTTTTCAGTTTTCATTGCCAGCGCGACCGCGAGCCCGCCCTCGAGCCACGCACAGCAATTGCGGTGCTTTGGGGGTTGGAACGACGATGGCGCATAGAAGCGCGCGCTTGCATGAGAAGGGGGGGGGGGGGGGGGGGCTGAAACAGATGCGGCTCATCCATTCGGGAAAGAGTGCTTGCACCGCGAGTGCGTTCGCCGTTGCAGTCACCTCCGCGCGCCACTTCATCGAACACATCATTGATTGCATGGCAACAGCGTGCGAACGGCAAGCTTGATTATCCTCATCCTCGGGCTCCTCCTCTTCCTCTCCTCCTCCTCCTCTTCTCCTCCTTCTCCTCCTCCTCCTCCTGCCCGTGGCAATTTTGGCCCATGCCAGGTGCCTGGCCCCATGGCTGTTGATCCATCGTCCCCCCATGAACGGACCCCTTCCGATCGTGCCCCCCGAGCGCGTGGCCATGGCACGCCGCGACGCGCAATCGTGCATGCGACATTGCAGCCGCAGTTGCAAAGCCCGAAGGCTGCTGCAGCGATGGGCGGAACGCGCGCTGCGTGCACAAATGCGCCAAAGTGCGCAGGCGAGGCAGACGGCATGCGATGCGATGTGTTATATATATATATATATACAAACATAGGTACGCTAGCGGTGGAAGATTCGCAAAGCTCCGAAGGCGCAAGATGCGAGCAATGACACGCGCACACTATACGCATATAGCGGCTACCAGGGGGAAATTGCCGCGTTGACAGGCCGCAGCATGATGCGCAACATGTCTCAGGCATGCACCTTGCTCCTCCACAACTCGCTTGCCGACCTGTAGGCATCCTCGGCAAAGTTGAGTGCCTGCTTCTCGTTGCGGCCGTTGGCCTTGGCTCACCTGGGCGCCCTCCCGTAACACCTGGAAGCGAATGCATTCATCGTGCATGGGCGGTCACTTGACTCAACCGCGATGTTTCATCGTATCGCTCTTGGACGCCTTCGACGCGGCGGGCTTCTTCAGGGCGGGAGTGGCCGCCGATGGCTCCTTTGCAACATCCGCTGCAGCAGGCTTCTTCTTCAGTACACGGGCGCCCTTACTGACCAAGGCGTTGAACGCCTGCTTCTCGTAATCCTCCTGCGCGACGCGATCCGCAACCGACGCTACGCTGGAAGCCGCGTCAGCCGCCGCAGGAGCTGCGCCACCATCAGCAGGAGCTGCTACACCGTCGCCGAGTGGAAGTGTTGTGACCTTCGGCTCACCAGCGTGAGCTGCATTTGCGGCTGGGGCCGCACCTGCAGCGATGCTCTTGCCTGGCTTGAACGACGCGGCTGGCGCGTGATCAGAGCTAGCACATGAGTGCCCTGCCGGGTGCATACCATGGATCTGAGCGGCCAGCTTGCTTGTTCCAGTCGGAGTTGTCGCCCTTGGAGCGCCGGTCCCAGGGCGAGCGCCAGCCACCGCGCCGCTCCTTCGGAAGCGGGGCCCAGCCAGTCGACTGCCAGTTGCCAGCCCGCTCTTTCTGGAGTAATAGATCGTTGTCGCGCAGCGGGACGTGCCTGCCCAGGAATGTATACACGTTGATAAACTTCTCGATGGGCAGGTCGTCCTCATCATAAGCAGCCTTGAGCAGAGATGCCGGCAAACCCGCAGGGCGCCCAGGATACGTCGTGAGTGTAGACTTCGTGAATGGGGACGCTGTGTTTTTCATGTGGCCCACCATATCGCGGAAGTTGTTGTATATAGTCCGGTAGCTAGGCCGCGCTTTGTGTGCCCATGCTCGCGCCAGATCAACATTACAATTGCCCATTTCAAGCACTCTCCGCGCGCTGGCTGTACGGTTCCCAAACGACGCAACCGCGTGGCAAGGATGGCATTTTTGTGGTCTCCGACGCTCTGTGGTCCTCCAGGGCCATCCTTCCTTGCCCGCTAGGTAGTTGTGCAGGTGAGAAAGGTTTTAATCCCCAGCATCGGTGATGCCACTTGGGGCCGATGTAGCGATGTTGGCGACCTTGGTATCGACTGCCGACAGCACTGCGTGCCTCGCGGAGCCGACGGCGCATTTCTCTTCAATAAACCCGGTGAGGACGAGCGCATCTGGCGCTGAAAGCGTCGACAGCAATTGTATGCGACTGCACAGGGATGCGGACAAGTTGTTATGCAGCTCCTCGCTGTCGGGACGTTTCGCCAACAAGCCCGAGAAGTCAGAAACGTCGCGCTATATGTCCTCGATGCTGACCATGTCGCACGGCGCGCGGTGCGCTCCTGCACTCCTGCAACGCCTACAGCGCCTCGAGGCTTGACCCGAACGCGGCTATGGAATGCCGATCGCAATTTTCACAGACAACACATGACCGATTCCGTCACAACTTGCGCAGGGCGCACCACGCGCAATAACATGTGCAAATGGTAATGCAAAGCTGAGGATGCATTATGGTGTTGGCTTCAGGCATCAATCTCATGTGCTTGCCAAGCCGATTGCTCGTGGCCTTGCGGGTCGGCGTCGCAGCCCGCCCTGGTTTGGATAGCGAGCGCAGGACAGAGACATGACATCGGAAGCCCTCAACTGGATTACAAGGCGATGCAAGGAAACGCAGATGCGGTGGAAGGCAACACATTTTTCTAGCGCGTAATCTGCACAGCTTGAACTCTGCGATCGCTTGGCAAGATCAGCGCCCAGAACGCTATATGCCATCATATGGCAGTTCAAAGTCGTCTGCATCCTCGCCCTCATCAGCATCCCCCTCCTCATCCTCGTCATCGTCCGCCTCATCATCTTATTCCACATCCTACTCCTCCTCCTCTTCCTCCCCCTCCTGCTCATCATCATCATCATCATCATCATCATCATCATCAGCATGTTCCTCATATTCCTTCAGTTCATCCCCCAAAAAAATACACGGGCGCACGTGCGCGTTGAACCCTCAAGCAACTGGCGACGCCGATGCTCACGAGGGCGGCGCAGGCACGACAGCTGGCAGCTCAGTCAGGCGCTGCAGCCGACCGAGCTGCGAAGACCTCGTCTGCACAGCCACGGCGTGGGTGCTAGCCCACAGGCGCCTGGAGTCCACGAAGACAGTCCTCGCGCGAGAGTTCTGATTCGCGCTCCTGGCCACGGCAGCAACGAAGCGCTGGAGGCCCTGAGCCATGCCCTTCCAATGCTTGACGTCCTTCTTGGGCACGAATCCTGGCCTTGAGGATGTCCGGCTCGCTCCTGGTAGCGACCGCGCCTGCAGCTGGCGCTGCAGCCATCGTTTTTGGCGCCACCGGGCGAACGGGCAAACGCTTGAAGCCGAACCGCTACGGCACACGTCTCCACGTGCCCACCGCCATCACAACCCCGCGGGCGCGAATGCAGTAGATTGCAGCCCGCGCCGTGCATCGCCGTCGGGCAATGCTGCAGCATCCTGCAGCACACGGGCGCCCAGAGAGAAGCGACCAGGATGCACAATCTTAGGGCGCGAGCGCAATAGAGTGCAGCCCGCGCCGTCGGGCGCCAATGCAGTAGACTGCAGCCCGCGGGCGCCAATGCAGTAGACTGCAGCCCGAAAGAAGGAGACATGCAAGCAATCAACCTGATGAATGGCAAATGCGGCTAAGAGGAGACACTGACAGAAGCAATGCTGACAGCAGCGAGGGAGGGCAATAAGTGACATATGGTGATGATCGCGAGGTTGACGCAGGCCGAGAACGCGGCCACCCAGAAGTAAGTGGTGGGCCGGGCACGGCAAGACGATGGCGCTCGTGGCGCAAGTTCATGAACGCCGCCAGGCTCATTCGTGGAAGCTGCTGCATGCGTCCAGCGCGCCTTCAGCATCAAGAAGATCCTCTTATGCCTCAGGAGGCCGCATGACCCGAATGGCACCTAAAAGTGCGATCACACTTTGAGGTGTGATGGCGACGGCGCCTTAAAGTGTGATCACACTTTTGGGCGCGCGTAAGTGCACCTTAAAGTGTGATCACACTTTTAGGCGCGGTCGCCTGCTCACCTTCAAGTGTGGTCACACTTTTAGGTGCCATGTGCGCTGTGCCGTGGTTCGCGCGCGGCTGCCGACCTCGGGCGCCGGAGGCGGTCGTGGCGGGCGCCTCCGACGCGAGCAGCAGGCCCCGATGCTCCTAGAGCGCGAGCTTGCCGCCCTTGCCGCCGCCCTTCTTGCTGCCCTCGGCGCCGCCCTTTGCGCCCTTGTTGTCGAACCTCTCGCGCGCCAGCGCGAGGAGCTGCTCGACGGTCTTGAAGCCCCCCCCTCGTAGCTGTCGGTGATCTCGACGCCGCGATCGGAGAACCGCCCCGAGCCCTTGGCGATCTCGCCGCAGCGCACGGCAGCGATGATCGTCTCGAACGCTGGCAAGTCACCATTGCTGTGGCGGTCGGCCATCGTCATCAGCCGCCCGCTCCACCCGCCGCGCACCTGCTCATACCCGGGGGCGTTGAACCGATGATCCACCACAGGTGCGGGCGGCGGTGGGGCGGGCGGCGTCTGCGCAGCCGACGGCTTGCGCTCCTGCCGCGCCTTGATGACGCCTGGGGGCGGTGTCGCTGGAGGCGTCGGGCCGCTCGGCGGCGGCGTCGCTGTCGCCGGTTCGCCGTTGCGCGCTGCTGCGCGTGGCGCTGCTGGTTGCACTGCGTCTGCAGATGGTTGCGCTGGTGCTGCTGCGACGCTGCCGCCGCCGATGTGATCCTCGATGGCCTGCTCGAGGAACTCCGCGCGTGGGGGGGCCTCCAGCTGCTCCACAAAATCAGTCGAGAAGCCCTGATGTGGCTCCTCCTCCTCCTCCTCTTCCTCCCCCCCCCCTCCTCCTCCTTCTCCCCCCCCCCTCCACCTCTTCCCCGCCCCCCTCCTCCTCCTCGTCGCCCTCCCTCCTCCCCCCCCCCCTTCCCCTCCTCCTCCCCTCCCCCCCCCCCCCCCTCCCCCCCCCCCCCTCCCCCTCCCACCCCTCCTCATCCTCCTACCCCTCCTCCGCCTCCTCCTCCTCCGCCTCCTTCTCCTCCTCCCCATTTCTCCTCCTGGTGTAGAAGATGGCGATGGTAGCGATGCATTCGCTAAGGGACGCTGAGGTCATGAGTGTAGAAGATGGCATGGCGTCCCCACCGCGGCCGCGCCCCCCTTTGTGCACTCAACGTGCAAGGCAAGTGGGCAGATGAGACCCTTATGCAAGCCAACCTAGATCTGCTCGAGCTTAAGTGCTGGGGCTTAATTTGTATACTAGAGGCGGACTTCAGGGGTTGCCTTCAAAACGATGGGCTTCTTCGCCCCGTTTTCAACGGCCACGCCTACTACCGTCATCATCCTGGCCCTGGGTGTAGGGCCATGGGCGTGCTTGTGCACAAATCTCTGAGAAAACGTGTGAAAGACATTGTCTGTGATTGGAGATCTATCCGTGTTGATCTTCGTCCCGACTGTCTCGATGGATGCCACCATCATGCCAGATCCTTTCTCTTCTCTCATCTTGCCCATGATTTTTTCCATGATTCTCTCAATTGCGCTATCCAACTCGGTCGATCCCGCCCTGTCGGATCCACCCTCTCCTGGTTGGGGGACATGAACGCTGATCAAGGAAACGGAGACCAGAAATTCCTTTCGTTCTGCGAAGCTTGCTCCTACCTTGACCTCCATTGGTGCCCTCTCAGGTTCCAGGAGGTCTCTATGCAATTCACAAGGAAGCCCGACGGTGATCAGGTGTTCTCTCAAGCCAGCAGCACGATCGATCACATTGCTCTCGCCAGGGGTGACCTTTCCTCTGACTGCTTCGCCTGTTGGGCTGGCGTATCTGGGGACCATGCCCTCGTCGGGTGTGATGTCCTGGCCTTTCCCCAGCGGGCCCCCAAGAGAAGACCGCTCCTTTGGACCCCTACAAACATTTTGGAGGTCAGGAAGATTGCCCAGAGTCTTTTCCCCGAATCAGCAGAACTGTCTCGTCTGAATGATGATGAACAACCTGAATCTTGTGCGGTAAGGTACCACGATCCTGAGGACCTTACTCTCTCTTTCGATTTCTGGGAAAACTTGTTGGGACAGGTGTATGAAGCGACGCAGGCCCCCCCTAGGAGTTTTAGGAGATTCGCCGAAGAGCCATTTTGGGTCAAGAGTCTCAGGACGCGATTTAACTCCGAACTCAACGAAGCATCGAGGGTCGCTGTGGGTCAGACACTCTTGAAAGCCCTCAAGATAACGAAACTCCAGCGTGATTTGGCTCAGGTGGCGCTCAACGCATCCCAAGGAAGGCGTGTTTGGGCCTCACGCAAGTCGCTTCTTCCAATTCTGGGTTTCTGTGTGGATCAAGTCAAGTTTTTTGACGTGGATCGCTGCAACACATTGGTTGCGGAAGAATACAGAGAGAGGTGGGGATTATCTGACTTGGAACGCCAGGAGGACACTGCCTGGCTTCGGACTTTAGGTTTCTTCAATTACTACGAAGACCCCATCATCCCGTCCTTGCTGGAGGACGCGCTGGATGACATCAAGGCCCCTCGCAAGATCGACACAGAGTTTGCTTGCACGGCCATTATCAAAGTTTCAGGCTGGTCCCAGAGGCTCAAGGGGTGTATACAAGCCTGCCTAGGCAACCCAGAGTTCTGGAACAACGTCACGCTCGGGGGCCATCTTGGTAACAAGATCAAGGGTTTTGGAACACCCTCTCAAACTAGAGTTGTTATCCCTCAGCCCGCCATTGCCAAAATTGGGCACGCATATGTTGCGAGGGCCATTATTCCAGTCTTGGATTCATATACCGACTCCAAAGGTCTCAAAGGCCTGATTTTCGGGCTGAGCAAAGGTGGGCAATTGCAAGAACTTCATACGAGTGTCTATCACATTTTAGAATATGGGAGAGATCACTTTAACAAAGGAATGGTTGGGATTACCGATATCAAAGCACACCACGATCAGATTCGTTACGGAATGGTTTTACGCAGCTTGTTGGGACGAGGAGTACCTTTCTTCTTAGCAGTTGGCTGTATCAGGCTGCATAGGAACCCTCGAGTTTCCATTTCTCTCATGGATTCGAACACTGGGGTTATCCAAAGAGACCGTGGTCTGATGCAAGGAGCTGGGACAGCTTGCATTCTTGCGCGCGTCTCGGTCGAAGATTGCTTCGCCGCCACTTTGGAAAAAATCTCACACTCTTCTCTGGGAATCGCAATTCGCTGCGAACAGTTGAGACTTGACTTCAGGATTGCACTCCTCAGTTGGTCAGATAACATTTTTGTGGTGGCCTCCTCGGAACAGGACCTGGCTACGTTGACTGCCCTAGTTGAGTCAGAGCTATGGAACGAACATAGGCTCAGGCTCAAAGAAGATCGGGAAATTCTCCCGGCTTACCCATACCACTTTCAGGGCTACAAGTGGTCCGACCCCTTCGGGAAAACGTGGTCTGTTGTACCCGAGGCCAAGGTTCTGGGCCCTGTTCTCACCGCTAATGGCTCCTGCCACGAGGATGTCAAGCGGGGCATCTCACAGATCAACAAAGCCTTTTGGGCTAACAGTAAATTCTTGATTAACGGTCATATCCCCATGTCCAAACGTCTCGCTAAGTTGAACTGCATGGCGGGTGGGATTATTCGATCTAGAGGTGCCGCCTGGGTTCCTTGTAAGACGACGGCGGATTTAATTACCAAAGCACAGAACCAATGTATCAGAATCATGTTGAAACTGAAAAGGCTCCCTGGGGAATCTCCAGAACAATACAATTTACGCAGGAACCGCAAAATCAAGGGGTTCAAGGAAGTCTCGTGGGCCATTTTACATTTAGACTCTGCTATCAGTTGGGTTTCACACATGCAAAGACATCCAGAAGATTTTTCGTCGAGGCTTTTTCAATATTGTAAGCACTGGGTTTCCCAGAATCGCCACTTTGACCACTCTGGTGGCAGCCGTGCACATTCACGCTCGCACAGGGGATTCGTTTTCAGGTATGATAAGGATGCCTGGACCACCTTATTTTCGCCGCAGGGTTCTAGGGACAAAAAGTTCCGTCTGGGCCTTGCCAAAGAAATGTTCGATTGGATTCGACAACCGCTCCATCTTCGTCTTCAGTAGCCATCGGCTCGGTCTGGGGTTGCCAGGCACACTTCGGTATCGCACTGTTCCCTCTGGGGCTCTTTTCTCTCACCACGGACACTCCATACTCTCAGGATTTGGATCGGTCTGGGAACCAGATCCAGCCTACCATCCCCCTTTTCTTTGGTTTCGACCGCCACGCCTTAGATCGTTGGGCTCGCAATCGTCAAGTCAAGATGGAAGCGAAGTCCATTCTCATCGCGAATGATAAGAAAGTCAAGTTGCAGAAAAAGCCCGAACAGAAGAGGGAGGATCAAGCTAGGTCAGTTGGGTTCAAGAACCAGGAACTCAAAGCCAAAGGCATCCTCAAGCGCTGGCCCTCACGATGCAAGGATCCTCCCCACTCCACCCCCTGCTCCCGTGCGCAGGGGAATTTCGGCCTCTCGGAGTCGTTCGCCGATTGCCAGGAAGATGCAGTACTCAATTGGGTTCAAGAAACAACCGCAGGAAGGCGGGGCTGGGGCAAAGCCCGAATCAGACGATATTCTGCCTGAGACACAGGACTATCGTGGGAATACGCCTGTCAAGCCAGCGGGCGGTGCGACTTGGGAAGTTGGCTCGTCAGATTCCCCAGGTTCCGGGAGTTCTTCCTCGGGCTCTGAAGCAGAAGTCGACTCGCCCGACCGTAAGTCACAGCCTGCCCCAAAGAGCTGGGAACAAGATAAGAAGCCCTGGATCAGCAAGTTGGGCCCTCCCATTCTGAAGTCACAATTAGAGTACGATCATTCGGGATGCCCGATTTTTGCCCCAAAGGGCGGCACGGACCACACCAGCTCAAGGCGCTATATCATGGTCTTCGTTCCCCAGCTCACAGGCCTGAACACTGTTAAGGCAAAGGTCGGAGAGCACGTCCAAATCTTTACTGTTCGTGAGCTCACCCCTTTTATCATAGATAATCAGGGCCCACTGATCGCGGAAAGCATCCCAATTTTGGGTGAGCACGGTTACCTCACCACCAGGGATGTTACAAAGATCTTACATCACTTTGGGCTTAACACGTTTCGATCCAAGGACATTCACCTGTTCAACGCGAAGTTCTACACCAAAGAATTATCCATTGGTCCTGAGATCTGCCCCAAAAAGGAGAGGCTTCACGACAAATCTCAGATATTCGCAGGCAGCTGTGTAGTGGCACTTCTCTACGTCAAGGATTCGTACGAAGATGTCGGCGACCTTATCACCGTGGAGACAGGAAACAGTGCAACTGTTAGGTGCCACTTACTCTGCAAGCCTCGATTCCTGATGTGATCGTAGCAGCTCTGAGGACACGAACTAACTTTCCTGTTGTGGGATTATCAGTGCCCTTTGGTTCAGTTGTGGTTCAATTGGGACGCCAGAGTTCTCGTTTACGGAAGATATCATGTTCTTCTCGTCCCAGTCTCCGTCAGGGCCAAAGTAGTGGAGCCTTTATTGTTTGTCCGCAGCCCAGATGGGATTACCTCAAATGGGGTATGATTTATCTTTAGTTTAGCTCGCCATTTCAGTTAAATGGACAGTTGGGTTCGTATGTGTATTTCTTTGCTTTGTCCTTGGCTTTCGTTTCAATTTGGGATTACTTGACATCAGGAGTCTCTCAGGGCATTTGGTCCACGGTTCACCTGACCAGAGCTAGGGCTGCTTCTTTTCTTTTCTTCTCGACTCAACTGATGTGGTTCTTCAGATGGTGGTTGGTTTCCTTCTTCTCTCCCGTACAGTGAGTTTGGCCTGGGATTGTTAATTCCGCCTTGCGGGCCAGGACTTGGACTGTCGCCGGTACTCCGATAAAGGGCATCTGCTTTCTCCATCACCCCCTCTCTTGGTCTTTGTCATTCTATTGGTCCGTTCTGCATGATTGCTTTCTGTAGTCATTTTGGTTCAATCTGCATTGCACGTCTTCCCCGACCTCTCTCCAAGTTCTGGGAACCTACTCATGCTTGCTCCTCAAAGGGTTGTCAGGCCATGGAATTCAAACTCGCTCCTATGCTGTATATTTCAGGCATGGGCATCAGTTTGCCCGCGGGCACTGGCAATCGAAAGCTCCGAGATTGTTCCTTCGAACTCAGGATCGTATTGCCCACGGAGGTGTGTCACGCTTCACATGTATGAGAAGGGACGCGAGTTCGAAATACCTCTGAGGCAGCTTTGGAATCTCTTTGAGCCCTTTTCTCGAGTAAGGCCTGCAAAGACCTTATTGGAATCGTGGGAATTGCCGTGCGCTCCATGTCCTTTGTACAGATCAAGACAATGTCGTACAAGGGTGCTGTTTTCTACGATAACCGTTGGTCAGACCCTGGGAATTTCATCTACACTATCTGGTGGAACATTTGGGGCCAAATGGCCAGGTATCTTCAAAGGAGACAACCTACCAGTGCCTCGCACAAGTCGGTGGAGGAACTTCGTTCAGTGGCGGGCCGTGTTACAGATGTACAGAGGATGGCCCGCGAGCGGTGGAATAGGGAGCCAGATACCTCCAGGTGGTTAGAGCTCGTCGGAGATCTGATGGAGCTAGGCTTGGGAGTGGGATATGTGGAGCCTGATCGGTTCTGGCACATCATCGAGGGAATCTCCCCCATTATCTGCGCCATTAGGTCTGTTCTGATGTTTGCTGACCAGCATGGGTCGTTCGCTCGCACGGGGAAAGACCGTCGCCTCTTTCGCGGCCCATGCGCTCCCCACACTAGGAAGTTTGCCGTGGCAATGTTTCACGGAATGCAAGTCCACAAATTCAACGTGACGAAATCTTCGGAGGTTTGGGTTTCATACCTGGTTGCAGCCTCAGAGAACAGGCTCCAATATTAATGGAGCGGGGTTTTATCTCCCCAACGGAATTCACTTTGGTCTGTTTCAAGACCACTTCGTTCTCTCCTTTTGTCCCGCCTACGGGATTGGCTGACACCAGGCGATGTCACTTATGCGATTCTATCTGGGACCCGCTTGATCTCTGTGATCGTAGGGATACCGTGGCTTCGCAACAATCCCGTCCTCATCTGTCTGCTTCTGCTGGGCTCTCTCTCGCTCCTTGCTCTGCCGCTTGCAGTATCGGGCTCAAGATTTCGGTATGCTACTTCCCAAAGCGTCTGACCCTCACGTTTACTTTCAGGGAAAGGTTTGCAGATCCAAACGGAAAGTCTGCTTCTTATGCAAACAGGACCTTGAGGTGCTCTCTCACTGCTCCACGTTGCTATTCCAAAGGGCGGTAAAGTTGCCAACTCGTTTATTTGTTCCATCGGACCTAGGTGGTCCAGTCCTTACATACGACTGGTGCAAAATTCCACTCTTCCAAGCGTGTCGGGACAGCGGTTTTAACAGACTTTACGTAAACACAAAGGGACCCGACGATAGGGCGCGGAGAATTCCTTGGAAAGATTGGCCGTTGGTCAGTAGCCGTTTTGCCTCAAACCCAGGCGGTTATCGGGCACGAAGCAGCTGAGACATCCACAAACTAGGGATGACCAAGCGACTCCTGCCAGCGATGCTCGAATCCAGGAAGCGCCTCAAGTGGTTCCAAGGTTCGGGTGGAATGTGGAACTACTGCGAAGAGGAGAAGGTTTACACCAAAGTGTGGTACACAGAGTACTACGACACCTGGTTTGATCCCGAATCAGGCTGGCCGTATCCAGTGGTTTGGTTCCTTTCAGACTATTGGTGGGATGGGAACGTCTTCGTGGAAAAGTGGCGCTGGAAGTACCCGTGACCAACTTTCTTGAGGCTCACTCTACCTTACCTCTGGGCGTTCGCGGTGCCTGGGCCTGCGGCCTTTGGAGGTCCCCTATCCTTCTCGTCTCTCATCTTTGCATGTCCCTTTACACAGTTTGTGGGTCAATACACTTCGCAATCACCCACTGCATCAAACGTTTCGCAGTCTTGAATTCAATTACACCGCACATTTTGGTTCAACTGGAGTGGGACTACACGGATGGGATCACTCGCTTCCTCTCAGTTCTTTCTTGGTATGCCTCCATTTCTTCTGGTTCAATGCGTGGTTGAGACATTCAATTAATGGCTAGACTTCTTTCAGCTCTTTTCTTGATCAGGCTACTGCTTTTGTTCTCTGGGCTTCAAGGGACTCAACGTAAGTTCTCTTCATATCCATATCTGGTTCACTCAAGTGGACGGTTTTCATTCATTCAATATCCTTGGTTCAATTTAAGGCGGGTTCCATTCGGACACGATATCTCTGAGCTTTTGGGACTCATTCATGCTCTCACTCAAACTGGACAGGCGGTTTTACATTCAAGATTTCGTCCAGTATCATGGGTTTCAATCTTGGGTCGGGATTCTCCCTTTCCTGCCCTTTCTCCCGCCTCGCCTGCCTCTCCCTTCTATGCCATACGCATTTGGCGTATTGGTGGCCTCTCAGTCTTTGTGTTTCAGGAGTACCGTCCCCTTATGGCGCGTCATCATCATCATCATCATCATTTCTCCTCCTTCCTCTCCCCCCCATGGCCTGGCACAGCATCTGCGGCCACTCCATGGCGTCGCCCTCGCCGCTTGCGCGCGCGCAGCCGTCTGGGCACGAGCGCGCCGAGCCGACGCCCAGCGTCGAGCTCACGACCCGCCGCGCCCAGCCTTGCTCGACCTGGCGCACGTGGAACAAGAAGAGCTCGGACGCGTTGAGCGCGGTCGCCGATCGCCTCCTGCCGGTGCACGGGGCCCCCGCCGACCACGCCGATCTCGTGCCAGACCCCCTTGGGCACGCCCGCCAGCGCCTCGTGGGCACCGTCGCCGAGACGGCGACAGGCGATCGCGTCGGCGAAACTCGCTGAGCGCACGCCCTTGTGCCCCTCCAGCGTGTTCAGCATCTGCTGGTACATGGAGGTCGAGACGTCGCCCGTCCGCTGCCCCTTGATGGCGCTGTCCGTGCCCTCCTGCTCCTCCGAAGGGGGGCGCGAAAGGGGCGGGGGTGCGCCGGGCCCCCTCCCGTCTGGCATAGAAGGGCCCTCCAGGGGGCGTTCTTTGCAGGCCGGGCGGGCGGGTGTGGGGGGTCCCGGCGCATCAAATGTGCACCAACCACCGAGCGCCACGCATGCGCCGCCCCGCCACGCGCCGATCGCGGCGCGGGGCAGGGCCACGCCAGCGCGACGCGACGCCAACAAACTGCGACCTTTCGCATCGCTGCCCGGGGCTCCTCAGCAGCCGTTGCTGGAGCAGCCTCCGCTGCAGGCGGCCCGCCAAGCGGCGACCGCGCCGCCGCCGTGGCGGGAGAGGGGGCCCTGCTGGCCCCGCGGCGGCGCCCCTGCGGGGGCCGCGGAGGGGGCCGCGAGGGGGCCGCCGACGCCTCGCGGCGGCGGGAGTGGGGGCCCGCCTGGGCCCGCCCCCAGGGCGCCGTCAGCCTCGCAAAATGTTGGTTCGAGAAGTCGGCGCGCGAGAACGGTGCGACTGCAACGCAGCAGATGCAACTGCAGCAAATGCAACGCAGCAGATGCAACTGCAGAAACTGCAACACAGCAAATGCAACACGACGATTGCAGAACCATGCGCGTGCAAATGCAAACACTGATTTCCAATGCTGCAATGCAAACCTACATCCATCACAACAAATGAATGATGTTGCGCGAACAGAAGTGCATTTATACATGACACCCTGCATGCGCACATTGGGACAATACGTTGCGGTGACGCAGTCCAAGATGACCCCGCTGCATCTTCTAGTGGCGCAGTGCCGCATGGGCTGGCGACTGCATGCTCGCTGCTCTCGGCGTCCCAGTCGTCGTCGCCCCCCCTCCTGCACTGCGCCCTCTGGGTCGTGATCATCTTTGGTGACGCCGTGGGCCATGATGTATTGCACGAGCGTGCAGGCGGAGTCGTCGGACGCGTTGACCCACGTGCGATCGGTTGCCCTCACTGGCATGGGCGTCCTGATGCTGGGGGAGGCGACGTCGCCGACAGGGGGCAATGCGACGTCAACAACCACGGGCGGCCCCTCTCTCTGGGCCTTGATCTCATGCTTGGACCGACGCTTTGGCTTGGGGCGGCGCTTCGGGCTGCTCCTCCGGCGAAAACAACTGCCTGACATGTCTGCGCTCGCGCGCGGGGGCGCCTCCGACGAGGGGCGCGGTTCTCGCGGCAATGATTGTTTTGTATCCGGGCGTTTTGCCGAAAGATGGTCGGGCCGTTGACTTGGGGCATATCTCCCCACCACTTCGCACTCGTGCTTTGCATAAGCTGTACTCATATGTGTGAACCATGGCGCGCACGTCGTCATCGACCTTCTGCGCTGGCCTGGGGGCCCATGCGGAGTCGCCAATGTTGACTTCCAATCGCCATGCGACCGAGCATTGCAGCATTGCCATGGCGCCGCGGGCTGCGTTGTCCACGAACGCAGCGATCAAGGCAGCGCGCGGGCTAATGGTTATGCATGGGCGGCCGTGCGCTGCGGTGCGGTGCAGATGTTCGCACTTTGTGCGCGCGCGAACGCAAATGTATGCGATGCAAGGAGTCCTCACAGCGTAATCATGCGAAACTATCGCAGATGGACTGCCTCATCCTCCTCCTCCTCCTCGCCGTCCTCCTCCTCCTCCTCCTCCTCCTCCTCATCTTCCTCCTCCTCCTCCACGCCCTCTTTCCTCCTCCCCATCCCTCCTCCTCATCCCTCGTCCTCCTCCTCATCCTTGTCCTCCTCCATCTCCTCCTCCTCATCCTCACCCCCCCTCCTCCTCCACGCCCCCCTCCTCCTCCGCCCCCCCCTCCCCCCTCCTTCGCCCCCCCCCCCCCCCCCCCCCCTGCCCGCCCATCCTCTTCATCAAGCCAGCGCGCTACAGACGCTGGGGATGAGGCGAGGGCCTGTGTTTTCGCAGGTCCCTTGCCATTGCTTCGCCCGCGCCACTCCCGCGGCGACATCGCGCGGGCCTGCGGCTCGCAGAGCTCTTTGGCGCGCCCGCCAAGAGCACATGGGCGCGCGTGAGACGCGTGCAACGTAGATAAGCCGTTGCATATCCATGCATTGTGCGCGGCATGACGATTTCAACCTGCGCCATTTGGGCGATCTCTCAATCAAATGGCGTGCGAATGAAAGCCGTGCTGCGAGCGCTATGCTTTGCCCTTAGGCAGCCTTGCCCCTAGCTTGGCATTAGCCTTGCCCCAAGGCTCGGCACCCCCCTCCGAGAGCTTGGCCCGCTTTGCAGACTGCAGCGGCGCATGGCGCTCTTTGGCTTTATAGACAATCGGTTCGTCGAACTGCTTGAAGGTCTTGATGTTCTTGTAAGCTTCGAAACTGATGTGGACGGTGCGATTTTGAACGAGAGCAACGTTGGCGTGTTCCTCTTTGCCCGTCTCCCGAACCCACCAATAAGGAATGTAGAATGCGTCTGCAGCTTCGGCTTTCTTCTGGTCAGTCGCCCTCGTCGGGGGCGATGCGCGCAACGCTGCGGGCCCGCGCTTGACCTGGGCCGCACCTTGCGACGGCTTTGCCTGGTTCTTGTTCAGTTCTGAGAACGGCGCACGGCGCCAGGACGAGCTTACCCTTCTCGATCTTCTGGGCGGCAACGGCGACGCTGGGGGCAAGGCCGCGTTGCGACGTCGTGCCATCATTGGCAGTCTGCTCGAAACCTTTGAGGGCTATGAACACGGCGCACCGCAACTCACCCGCCTTCATCAGCTGATGCGCCGCAGCGCACGCCCCTGCGGACAGCGGCACTGCGAAGGGCACGCTGCCCTTGTACGACGCCCACTCCTTCAAGAAGAATGCGAGGGCGACCATCACGTCAAACGTTGGCTCAGAACAACGCAGTCAACTGCCCCATGGTTACTTCGGCTGAACCAATGGACACAATCTTGCACAGCCCCGCGTTCGCGCTCACGGCGCGCTCAAACACGATGCTCCCGCCAGTGAAACTTTTGGTTGCCAAGATGCGCTCTGGGTTGCGCAGGTCTTCTTCGGTCACCACGGCCGCCCTGTCATCTGTGGAATGTGGTCCACTGGCTTCAAAGAACGCGGCGGGCGCCCACTGGCCGTCTGGGTCAATGACAACGTCGCTGCCACGCATGCCAGCTGCCTCAGATGCGAAGTCTGAGATAATCAGCGCCTGGTTTTCAAAAACGACGCCCTCTGGACCTTGCTTCCCCTTCCTTCCCGGTTAAGCGCATAATTGACCGAGTGAAGAATTTCTCAACCAGCATGTCACGCTACTCTAGATCGATGTGGCCGCTGGCGCGCAGGGAGCCTGCGATTCGATAACATTTGGACAGGTCTCCGTCGAGCGCAATCGCTTTCTCCTTGCCGGATTTGCCTTTTTTAGCTTCTGATTCTCAATGCCACTGGGAGCCACTAGCTTCGCCACGCGGTCCGACTGCTTATCCGAAGCAAGGTTTGCAATGGTGCTTGCGCCGCGCCAGAAGACGCATGGCTCGAAATCACCAAATTGGGCGTCGACAGTTGACGTAACGAAATCCCGCCCGAGTTTCTTGCGAGCACCGCGCATCTTGCCCAACCTATCCATGAACTTAACCATCGGGACACCAGATCCACCGCCACAGTGCGTTGCAAGCTCGGCAGTCTTGTCAATGTAATCCTCCCGTCGGAAACGCCCCCCCCCCCCCCCCCTGCAGATGCTGCGCGGCGCAGGCCACAGCGCAGACCGCATGCAATACTGATGTCGGGCAAACGCAGTCGGCAACATGTTGCTTGCGTTTCAACGCGCCGTGGCCGCGCCCGCGTGCGCCGCGCGCATTTGCAAGAGATGCATTCCCAAGCAGCCTGCCCGGCACGGTGGCTGGTTTATCTTCACTGCGTCAACGCAGGCGGCGAAAGTAGACTCAGGCGGCGTCAGTTCTGCAAATTCTGCAATGCTCACGCACACTTCGAGTTCCGACATCAAACTGGCAACGTTGGTGCTCGCGTTGAGGGCGCGCTGCGCCGAATCTGGAAGGCGCGGCCGCGTCGCTTCTGCCTGCCGCGGCAAGACGGTCCAGCGCCAGCCCTTCGCGAGGGCGTCGTGGAAACGCGGGCCCTGGGACAGCGTCTCGGCGCTCATCTTCTCACCCATCGTCGGGTCGGCGAGTTTCGGTTCATGCGTGGAACAACCCGCCTTCGCTGCCCTGTAAAATTGCGCGGCGTGGCCCGCCCCTACCGCGCAGAACCCCTCAGCGCCCGTCATCGGCGCCAGCGTGCCCTTGCTGGGCGAAATCAACTCCTGATTGAGTGCAGCTTGGGACGACTTCGTGGGATCCATTGGCATGCGTTCGAGCGCAACCGCGTTCCCGAGCTCTGCATGGTGAACGCCAATATGCCCGAGCACGGCGCCAACCCTGTGCACTTTGTAAGCGTTCACGCAAAGACCAGAACGGTTCGATGTGGTGGATGATGAAGTCGTCTGCCACGGCGACGATATGCTTGTCGACCTCCGCCTTCAGGAGGCGGTCGGCGCAATCCTTCCAAGCTGTGATCGGGGCAAGCTTGTCTGCGCGATGCATCTCGATGCGCCCGCTGATGAAATCCACCAGTTCTTGCGGATAGAAACTCTGCGCGTGCGCACTGGAAATGCAGCAACTGCAGAAGAGAGAATCGAGCTCGAGCCTGACAGCCCTACACATCGCCACCTGCAAGTCGCAATGCTGAGACAACAACGTGCGTTTTGATATACATTGTGGTCTGACCTGAGATAGTGGCGCGCGTTGCGCCGACAGCATGCGTAATAACTGACAAAATGAATTTCGACGCATAATACAGAATGCAGTTGCTGCAAACGCTCTCCAAATTTAATCGCGGAGTCGCTCGTCGAGCGCGCAATTTCCACTTGGCACATAATCCAGCGACGGATGCGTCTTCGCACAAGTGGAGGATTATATTCAGAATTGCCCCGTGTGCGACGTTTGAGACTCAGAAACACGCAATGCGGGCCCCATCCGAACACAGAGTTGCGAAGTGGAATTCAAATTTTTAGGATTGTGCAAATCCCACTTCAGCCATCAGTAAAATATCGCTGCGTCAAGTTGCAACTCGGCCAAAGTCAAGATAAGTTAAGACACGTGTGGGCCAAGTCTTGCAAATGTTGTTTGGCTTGCTAAGGTAGCTACGTGAGATGCCGGAACTTACAAACGCATGACAGATTTGCAACAATGTTGCAGCTACCTTACCACTACCTTACAACTAGGTTACAAGTACCTTACAACCCCAACCCAACTCCCAGGTGCACTACAGCATAACCCGCCGGGCCCGCAAGAGACGGCACCGGTGGATATAGACAGTGAATATCGCGGCGATGACGGACGGAGCGACGGCTCAAGAAGGCTGTCAGACCAACCGGCGACGGGGCAGGCGATGGCCTGGGATGCCTTGCTGAAGCCCGCGGTGGAGGCGGCGAAACGACGCCCTTCACAGACCGAGCTGTGCAGGGCGATGCGCTGCCGGGCAGATCGAGCGCGGCGCGCGCGCAGGCCGCCCCGGTCGCCGACCCGCTGGCAACCCAAGCCTTACAACCCCAACCCAACTCCCAGGTGTACTGCAGCATAACCCGCCGGGCCCGCAAGAGACGGCACCGGTGGATATAGACAATGCATTTCGCGGCGATGACGGACGGAGCGACGGCTCAAGAATGCTGTCAGACCAACCGGCGATGCCCTGCTGAACCCCGCGGTGGAGGCGGCGAAACGACGCCCTTAACAGGCCGAGCTGTGCAGGGCGATGCGCTGCCAGGCAGATCGAGCGCGGCGCGCGCGCAGGCCGCCCCGGTCGCCGACCCGCTGGCAACCCAAGCGGCCCGGATGACAGGGATTGCGATGCCGCCGCCGGACCTGGGGGCGGACCAGCGACGGGCGTCACAGAAGCAGCTATCACTGGAGGAGCAGCCCTGCGGACTGAGCTAGCTGGAGCACGACAGATCGCGGACGACCGATGGCACGGGCAATTCTGAAGCATTCTACAGGGCGACGCCATCGACGCCGGCGAGTCAATAGGGCGCACCCTGCAGCTAAGGCCCATCGAGGCGACGGAGCCGCTCGCGTGCGGGCCTGTCCCGCGCAGCGAGGGCACCGGCAGACCTGCGCCCGCTCGGGGCGCACGGGTTGTCGGAGCGGCGGCGCGCGTCGCCCCCCCCCCCCCCCCCGGAGCTGACTAGGGTGAGCCGGCGGGTGCGCCCCAGCCGCGCGCCCCTACCCGATTGGGCGAGCAAGGGGGGCGGGCGCCCCCTCCGTGGTGATCAGCGCCATGCCAGAGGGCGGCCCAGGTTGCGCCAGGCGACAGGTTGACCCGCGCCGACGAAATCTTGGCGGCGAGACTCGTAGAGATCTCCTGAGGACATCCCGAATCAGACTCGCGACATGGCCAGGCGGCTGCATTGAAGGTCCCGGGGCGCAATCCAAGTGTCAGGGCAAGCGCGTGGCAGGGAGTCCTCGGCGCCGTGTCGCGGGCAGCCTGCGCGAGCGAGCGCTGGGTGCAGGTGGGCGAGATGATCGACCGATTCAGCGTGCCTGGCGGCGCCGCGCGAGATCCAGACAGCCGAGCCAGGGGGCCCTGTGGCTCGCAAAACGTGAGCCTGGCTCGAGAGCTTGTCTGCTACAGGCTGCGCCAGGCAGGGCGGCGCGCTCGGCGTTTCGGATGCCGCCCTGCCGCCCTTGCCCTTGCCCCAAACGTCATCCCGCCAGGCCTCCTCGGGCGCGCGTTGGACCTGGTGCCCGGGCGCCCCGGCGGCCGCGGCATGGCCACGCGCGGCATGCATGTCTTTGCCCCGGAGCGCCCTCGGGGGCCGCGCGCCAGGAGCCCGGGCAACCGATCTCCGAGGGCGGCCCCAAACCGCCGGCGGGCGCCGACGTCGAGCTGGCCCGGCCGACCACGCCGCTGGCGGACCACGAGGGGGAGGCGCGAACAATGGTAAAGCGTCCCAATCGCGCATTGGAATGCGGTCCTCGACAAAACAGAAGCGGCCTCCCTAGCAGCCGATCCACGGGCGCGCGCCACGCCGCCCTCCTGGGCGGAATGGGCCGAGCCAGCGACCCATAATTAGGGGCGCGGCAGGCCGCCGGGCTGAGAAGCGCGCCCGGCGCACGAGGGTCCAACCGCCAAAACTCCAGGCGGCGTTCTCGCGCGGCAGAGCCGGCCGGGGGCGGGGGGCAACGGGCCAGGCAACGCTCTGCCCTTCGCAGAGCCCACAGTACAACCCCAACAGCTAGTTATCGGGCCGCCAGCGTGCAGGGCGTGGGCTTATCCGACGCGCAGACGAGCTATTTGCGCCGCCTAAACTCTCTGACCAGACGGTGCCATCCAGGGCGCCACGGGTGGCGACCCCGCAGTGCAAGTGGCGGGGCGCGGGGCGCCCGCCCTCGACCGAAGGGGCCCCGGCGGCCCGGGCGCGGGCGGGGCGGGGGGCAAATCAGGGGGGCTCACGCCCTTCCATCGACCGCGTGCGCAGGCCGAGGAGGGTCCGCGCCGCCAGTGGCAGCGACCCCCCAGGCGGGACAGCCCAGCGGAGAAGGCTCGACCCGTGGGGCAGGGCCTTGGACGGGGACTTCCCATCCACGCCCGACAGGCGCAGCCAAACGGGATGGAACCTCCTTCTTAATGCTACCAGATCCGCTCCTAGACCCCAATTGGCAGCGGGAGGCTGGGCCCATGACATCGTGCACGGGGCCCTGGAAGCCCGCGTCAGTGACGGCGTGGCAGAGCGCTCGCGGCCCCCCGCCCACGCCGGCGACGTCGGGCCCGGGCGTCCAGCGGGCGACGGGCGCTTTGCCGCAATCTCCGCAGGTGCAGTAAGAGTGAATCCAAGAAGGCCTCCAACGGCGCATGCTCGGCCACTGGTCCTAATCTTTTTCTTTGATGGCGCGGGAGCTGCAAGGCTGGCAGTGGGCGATCTGGCGTGCGTCCCAGGATGCGCTCGTGACTTCCGCGCGCCCGCCCTGGTGGAACTGGATCGGGGCCTGGCCAACCCGGTCGCCGATCGATGAGGGGGCGAGCGCAGCAGCGCCGCGGGCGGCGGCCCACCGCGTCGGCGCTTGGTCAACGATGGCTGGGATATGTCTCCTCAGAGAGAAGCGCCGCGCCCGCGTGGGCGCGCGCGGCCGGGCCCATCAGTCTGGGGGCATTTCCTCGACTGCCTTCCCCCAGACGGTCTGCTGCTCTTCGTGGCAGGAGGCCCGCGCGGTAATCTATCTGGGGCCGGCGCCCGCCGCGGACAGGACGGCCCGGCGGGGCCGCCGTCGTGGAATTTCTCCGCCGCCCCACTCGCGGCATTGGCGGCCGCGCGCGTGAAACAGGACGCGCGCGTTTACGTCGCAGGAGCGGGGGGCGCGCACCCCGTGGGAGACGTCCGCAGGAGCGCCATGAGCGAGGCGCAAGGGGGCGTCTCTGACGACGACGCCGCGGCGCTCAGCGCGGCTGAGTGGGCGGTCAGTCCCCGCGCCAGAAGTTGGATGGCCACGTTTGGCCCGCCTCGGCAAGGTGAGCGGATGGGTTTCGCCCGCCCCCCGCGCCCCATGGCGCGACGGAGTCTTGCCGGCGTGGACGCGCCCCAGAGGATACGGTGGCGACATCCTTCCCGGGCGCTGCGTCCGACGCATCGCGAAGACAGTGACGACAGATGGTTCCTCATGGCCCTGGAGCAGGTCAACGCCAGAACCCCGCGCATCTCGGACCCCGCGGGTGCGGGGGCCGAGTGGCCCGACGCGAAGCAGGGCCCGATGCTGGTGACCAGCGGGAAACAGCGTGAGGCGGCCGCCGCCTAGCTCGCAGTCAACACCTGGGGGCGTTGGCCCATGGCCACTGGAGGGCAGCGCGAGCTGAGGCCCCCTCGCCAGAGCAGAGCGCCAGAGCCTGCGGCGCGGGGCCCTACGAGGGCAGCCCTGGGCTGCGCGGAAAGGGCCTGCGCGACGCCGCAGGGGTTCATGTTGACCCCGATGCTTACGACAGCGAACTCTACCGCTCCTCCGCGCCCAGGCCATCGGGCAAAACGCGGGCAGACCTGCTTGCCCGACGCCAGACGGTTTGATGGACATATTCCCACGACTTTGCGCCGACGCGAGACAAACCTGCCCATGTGCCCCCTGGCGAGCAGCCCCTTCAGGACTGACGTCGCGGGGTCGCCGGCCGCAGACGGGCTCCTCGCTGGGCCACAGCCGCCAGCAGAGTATGCCCCAGCTGTGTGGGGGGCAAGACCTTCACTCCGCGCTTGCCCCGCCGGATGCGCGCACGCTGGTCGCCCGCTATGCTGTCCGGGGCGCCGCGAGGCGGGAGGCAGACCTGCTGCTCAGTAGCCCCGGGGCACGCGGCTCCCCCATGCAGCGCGGCAGCGCGCGGCGGGATTTCTGCTCGGGAGACGCGCTCGAACAACTGGCGCAGCCGGGCGGTGGGCTGCGACAGACGGTTCGTGCGCTACCGTCGCAGCGCCCAGACTCGCAAGAACCGCGTCAAGCTCGCCACCATCACGGCCGCTACCTCAACAGGGAGAGTGGCGCTGCTCATGGAGACCCACTGGACAGAACGCTAAACCCGCGTTTGGGCTGCACTTTCCTGCCAGGCGCCTAGCAGCTGCCCCTGCCCTAAGGAGACCAAGCCGCGGCTGGCCGGGGGGGCAGCCATAGTACTTCCAGCCGGGCGCACGTTATGTCCTCCAACATCCTGGTGCCCAGAAGGTTCCTTGAGGTTATTGGCTGACGCGGCACAGAAAGGACACGCTTTTGTCCCAGATAGTCTCCCACCAGATCAGCGGGCGGAATCATTCGGCCACCTCCATCTAGCATTACCCCCCAGGGATGACGTTTCGACGTGCTGGGGTGAAGCCATCAGCATGTAATGGAACATCCTAGGGATGGAGAGCTGGACGACGTTGCGGCGTGGGTCTCCTTACTTGCCAGCAAGAACGCGCGTCCCGCCGCCATGGACGGGCCCGTCCGCATCGACCGGGACGGAGGCTCGCAGATTGACGCTGTCGCGTGCCCGCCTGTCACATCAGGCCTCTACCGCATCAGTATGGCTGGAGAACGTCTCTGTCTGACCACGCCCTGACATACGCTGACCCCACCACTCAGCGATCCACCAGACGAGCGGACGTTCTCACGCCTTGGGCATACAGGACCCTCTCCTCTGATGCCCACGTATATCTACGGTGGGTCTACGCCTGCCTGGAAAGGCTCTTCTCCATACCTTCGGTCGACCTGACGGGCCTAGCGCAACCCAGCATCTGGCAGCCGCATGCACGGCCAGGACAGGTCCTTGCCAACCACCCAACCATGAACATGCATGCCGATTCGGATGCAAACCCGCAGCCGGATGAATCCCCTTGGGCACTTCGGCAAGCACGCGCTCTCCGCGGCCCTGCAGGCCTGGTGGCGGAGGTTGGGTAAGAAGTTGAGGGACCAAGGGCCTGGGCATCTCTTGCGCAGGGCACTACGAGACCGCCAGAGACTGCGCCCCAGAGAGGCGCTTGGTGGATGGATGACCGCCGTGGGCGCCATGGGATGAGACGGACAACAAGACCTCGCCCCGGAGCAGGTACCCACATGGGCACCAAGATGGGAGGTCGACCACGATCAGAGGAGGGCCGCTAACCTCACGCCGCGGCGCTAGGTGCATTCTTCGTTCCCGCCGCCGATCCGTCCCGTCCGGGTTTCGCCTTTTCCCAATTCTCGTCGCATGCAGGATTCAAGCAGTGTCTGGTCAGGGTTCGGGTCGGCCGAGCCTTTCGGGGTGATGACTAGGAGGCTCGAGGTTTAAGTCGGGCCCGTCCCTCTACAGGGGGAATATTCAAAAACAGTTAGAAAATATCATGGGGTGTATTTGTTGAGTATTTTTGATCATTTTGAAGTTTTTCCATACCTAGGCTCTGCCTAGAAGGGTTCTTACTGTCTTGGCTTAAAGGGGCCGGGCAGTGCTAAACGCCCCGGGCGGTTCACCCAGGATCCGCCCCGCGGTTCTCCCAGTTACGTCCCCTTAGCTTAGCGTTGCTTATCTCATCTTAGCTTAGCTGATGTCATCTTAGCTTAGCTTAGCTTCATATTAGCTCAGACTTGTCTTAGCTTAGCTTACCTTCATCTTAGCGTCGTTGAGCTTTAGCATAGCAGAGCACAGCATATCATAGCATAGCGTAGCATAGCATAGCGCAGCACAGCATATCATTAGCATGGGTATAAGAAGTCCCTACCTAGGCTCTGCCTAGAGGGTTAGCTTAGCTTAGCTTAACATAGCGCAGCGCTGCATTATCATAGCATAACATAGCCAAACATAGCATAGCATAGCATAGCGCATCATAGCATAGCATATCATATCATATCATAGCGCAGCTTAGCATAGCATATCATAGCATTTCATAGCATAGCGTAGCATAGCGCAGCGCAGCATGACATATCATAGCTTAGCATAGCATAGCACAGCATAGCATAGCGCAGCTTATCATATCATATCATAGCATGGTATAGCATAGCATAGCGCAGTATAGCTTGTCACATCATAGCATAGCATAGCATAGCAACTAATGCTGCTTTCCTAGGGGCTCCAACTTCTAGGTAGGGTCGCACTAGGGTATTGTTTAATACGTTTTAATGCTTCGTCGGAAATCCCCCTGTAGGGGGACACGCCCGACTTAACCCGAGATCTGACCTGGCCCGTTGTGGCCCCGAGGCGGCAGTTCCACGGATGACTGGCTGGGCCAGTGCTCGGACGGCCGCTCTGGTGCTGCACCAGCAAACTCCTTGGGAGCCCGCCGCCGACAGGACTGTCTTCCCATTCCCTGCAGTGGGGCCTTCTCCGCCGCCTCCGCCGCCGGCTTCGGCCCTGCCGGCGGGCACCTCCCTGAGCACGTTCCGTGGCGCCTCGAGGCGCCCGGCGCCCGAAAAGCCGACCGGATGTGCTCGGCCGATCTGCTACTCCCCCCCCTCTGCTCCTCCCCCTTCCCGAGGCGGGGATTTCTCCATCTGGCCACCGCCTGAGGGATCCGTCCTCGGTGGAGCTCGGCGGGCGGTGGGTTGGGAGTCCCTGCGGGGGCCAGCCACACGCCCCTTTCCACCGCCTGCCTAGATCCCCGACTACCGCCCTCTCGTCCGCCCAGCGTTCCGAGCCCCTCTCCGCCTCCCCGCGCCGCAGGCTACGTGGGGACGGCCATGCCCCCGACAGGCGCCCGGGCCCGATATCATATATCCGCCCCTGCTGTCCCGCGTCCACGGTTCGCTCTCTCATTCTCCGTCTCTCTTCCGGTTCTCGGGGTCCGCAGCCGTGGGCGCAAGGCTGGTGCGCTGGACGACGCCAGCCGTAGGGGCAACGTGAGGCTCGGGGGGGAATACATCGACCCCCGATCGGCTATTCACCGTCGATAGCAGCTCGACGGCCCACCCCGCCCAGGAACATGCGGCCTCGCCATCGAGAGGTCGTCGCTGATTTGGGTCGATGTTTCCCCCCTGAGCCGGGGTTCCCCCCTACTGTTGCCCTTCAGTGTGCCAGACCAGCTCGGTGCACGCCGCCACCCGTGCCAGTACTCGAGGCAGCGCGTGCTGGTCTGGTGAACGGCTGGCGTCGGCCATGTGCATGCGCATTCTCGATAGGGTGCAGAGGGGTCTCGAGAAGGCAGTTGGAGGCATATTATGCCAGCGGGCCATCCGAGTGATTCTCCGCGTGGACGTTTGTGCCTCCCGCGCTTCCCCCCGCCCGAAATGCTTTTCTGAGGCCCGAGTTACGTGCCAAGGTGCGACAGCTGGAATGTGTTGGAGACCTGCAATTGGGGTGGCCGTCCACCGAATATCGTTTATGTACGCAGGAGGCACGGTCAGGCATCGTGGTGGTGTGAGATGGCTTCTGCGTATCATGAATGCCCGCTCCTGGATGAGCCCTGTGACCGTGCCACCCATTTCTCAGGCTCGCCCTCGCGTTAAACGCTCGCGCCGCAGCTCGGAGCGCCAGAGCAGTCGCGGGTTGGAACTGTACTTGGGCCTCGGCGTCGGGGCAGTGTTTGACGTGCGGTCCCTGACGAGGTGTGGCCAGCTCCACACCTGGGCTCTCCAAGAACGGGACTCGCATTCGCCGCATCTCGCTTGCGGCGGAAGCTGGCGGAAGTAGAGGGCCGGCGGAGGGCCAGAGGGTCGGCGGACAGCGTCGGAAGTAGAAGTGAAACGTCAAGCGTGTTGGATCCAGGGCTTCTGGAGTCGGACGACATGGTCGGACATGTGATACTTCGCTGACCGAACATCTCAACCATAACCCTTTGCCGACCGATGTTAATAAAGTACCCCCCCCTTACACGCTAGAGTTGATTATCCACGGCCAATAAGAGGCCATTTCTTTCTGGCTTGGGGCATGACGGGCGTCATGGCCCCCGCTCCCCCCCCCCTATGACGTAACGCTCCCCCCCCCAGTGCGCTCCGGGCACTGCCGCCGTGCGCATTGGGATCCGCGTATGTGTCCGCGTAGGAATCCACATAGGTGTCTGGTCCGCAGGCGTCGTCGTCGTCGTCGTCGTTCGTCGTCGTCGCTCGTGGTTCGTCGCTCGTCGCTCATCGTCGTCGTGCGCGCGCTACGCGGCAAGAGCCTGTTTCTAACTCCGGGCCGATGACGGCAATCATCTGGGGGGGAGGGGGTCGATGACGTCACGCTTCGCGCCGGCGGCGCTTGGGAATGGTTAGGAATGACAGAGGACGGGTAACACGAACATGTAGGTGGCGATATGCACCACAACGCCTGTGTACATCACAGTGCCCGCGTGCACCGCAGCGCCTGTGTACACCACGCCGCCGATGCACACCTCAGCAGCCGCGTGCAACACAGCGTCAGTTTGTGCCACCGTGCCTGCGGGCACAGCAGCTCCTGTGTACACAATGCCTGCGTGCATTGCACTGCCTGTGTGCGCCACGGCGCCTGTGTGCACCACACCAGCCGTGTGCAACACAGCACGTACAGAATTTCAGCAGGAATCCTTGTGACAAAATGGAGTGCGTGTGGATTCCAGAGAAAACAATGGAAAACAAATCCTCATGGACAAAGGAGCGCCGCTGGAATCTACGAGTCCCCCCGAGTCCGCCCGCATCACCCTAACTCCCACTTGCGTCCAGGAGGCTCCAGCTAAACTGGCCGCCCGAGAACCAAGTGGACCGATTCAATCGATCATTCTGCGGTGCACGTTGAGATGCGCCCGTGCGTTGTAACGCCAAGCCGCACGACAGGTGGTAAGAAGGAGGGAAAGGAGGACGAGGAGGAGGCGGAAGAGGAGGAGGAGGTGGAGGAGGAGGGGGGAAGGGAAACCGTCGCATTCGATTATCAGAACTTTCCTGGCGTGGCGTTTAGATGGAAAGTGCGCCAGTGGATCTCCTTGAATACATTATGGGGGGGGGGCAGAACCCCCCCCCTCCCCCCCTTCAAGGGGAGGGGGGGGGTCCAGAACCCCCCCCCCCCCTCTCCCCCCTTTAGGGGGGGGGGGTCCGATCCCCCCCCTTCCCCCTCCCCCCTTGAAGGGGGGGGGGGAGGTTCCAGACCCCCCCCTCCCCCCCTTGGCGCTGGAAAGGGGGGGGGGGGGGGTTCGGACCGCATGTGGGCCCGATCCCAACCCACTGGGCCCAATCCCAACCAACTGGGACCAATCCCAACCAGTGCGAAAAGCAAATTGGGCCCAATCCCAACCACCCTGGGATAGCCCTACACTAGGCTTTTAATGATAGAGAAGCCCAAAACGACTGCGAAGACCAATTGACACCCCTTATGTCAACGCAGAGGATCTGGAAGCCAACATGCGTGCTCGAATTGGAATTGGTCTCACTTTTTGGTCTGCGCACGAGCACTACGTTAAGATGAGCAAGAAGGCACCGAAGCGTAAGCAAAAACGTACCGAATTGCATCGATTCTAAAATATGCACATGGATCATCTTAGTACTACTAGTAGTAGTAGTAGTAGTAGTAGTAGTAGTAGTAGTAGTAGTAGTAGTAGTAGTAGTAGTAGTAGTAGTAGTAATAGTAGTAGTAGTAGTAGTAGTAGTAGCAGTAGTAGTAGTAGTAGTAGTAGTAGTAGTAGTAGTAGTAGTAGTAGTAGTAGTAGTAGTAGTAGTAGTAGTAGTAGTAGTAGTAGTAGTAGTAGTCGTAGTAGTAGGTAGTAGTTAGTAGTAGTAGTAGTAAGTAGTAAGTCGTAGTAGTAGTAGTAGTAGTAGTTAGTTGTAGTAGTAGTGTAGTGGAAGTGGTTACGTAGTAGATAGAATTAGTTAGTAGTAGTAGTAGTAGGAGTAGTAGTAGTAGTAGCTAGTAGTAGTAGTAGTAGTAGTAGTAGTAGTAGTAGTAGTAGTAGTAGTAGTAGTAGTAGTAGTAGTAGTAGTAGTAGTAGTAGTAGTAGTAGTAGTAGTAGTAGTAGTAGTAGTACTAGTAGTAGTAGCAGTAGTAGCAGTAGTAGTAGTAGTAGCAGTAGTAGCAGTAGTAGTAGTAGTAGTAGTAGTAGTAGTAGTAGTAGTAATTCCAAAAGCATCCTAAGGAATTCCGAAAGCATCTTAAGGAATTCCGAAAGCATCCTAAGGAATACTGAAGGAATCGTAAGGAATTCCGAAGGAATCCCAAGGAATTGCGAAGGAGTCGTGAAGAATCCTGAGGAATTCCGAAGAATTCGAAGGGATCCGGAAGAATTCCGAAGATCCCATCCGTGGTTGGAATTGGTTTCATCTTTGGTTGGATTGGAATTGGTCTCATTTGTGGTTGGAATTGGTTTCTTTTCTGGTTGCAATTCGCTCCGAACGGTTGGTATTGGGACCAGTCGGTTGCAATTCGTTCCATTTCGGGTTCGGACCCACCCCCCCTCCCCCTCTTTGCGCCGGAAAGGGAGCCGGGGACGGAAGGCCTCTCTCGCTTCTCCTTTCTGCGCCGGAGGAGAAGGTGTGTAGGGAGTACGGAGTTGGGGGTAGGGAGTGGTGAGTAGTGAATTGTGAGTTAGTGCGTAGTGAGTAGTGAGTATTGGGTAGTGAGTAGTGGGTAGTGAGTGGCGAGTAGGGAGTAGGGAGTGGGGAAGAGTGAGTAGTGAACAGTGAGTAGTGTGTACTGATAAGTGAATAGTGAATGGCGAATAGTGAGTAGTGAGTAGTGAGTAGCGAGTAACGATTAGTGAGTACTGAGTAGGGAGTAGGGAGTAATGAGTATTGGGTAGTGAGTCGTGGGTAGTGAGTAGTGGGTGGCGAGTAGTGATTAGTGAGCAGTGAGTAGTGGGTAGCGCGTAGTGCGTCGTGAGTAGTGAGTAGTGAGTAGTGAGTAGTGAGTAGTGAGTAGTGAGTAGCGAGTAGTGAGTAGTGAGTAGTGAGTACTGAGTACTGAGTACTGAGTGGAACGTAGTGAGTAGTGAGTAGTGAGTAGTGATGAATAGAATGTAGTGGGTAGTGGCAGTGGGTAGTGAGTAGTGAGTAGCGAGAAGGGAGTAGCGAGTAGTGAGTAGCGAGGAGCGAGTAGGGCGTAGTGAGTAGTGAGTAGTGAGTCGTCAGTAGTGAGTAGTGGGTAGCGACTGGAGAGTAGCGACTGGAGAGTAGCGAGTAGTGAGTAGTGAATAGGGAGTAGGGAGTAGTGAGCAGTGAGTAGTAAGAAGTGGGTAGTGGATAGTGGGTAGTGAGTAGCGATTAGTGGGTAGTGAGTAGTGGGTAGTGAGTAATGACTAGTGACTAAGGACTAGTGAGTTGTGAGTCGCTCTGCATCTCTATATCCTTCTCTCTTTCTCTCATTTTTTTTCTCGTTTCTCCTTTCGGGTATTCTAGCCAAGACCCCATGTAAGGGGACCCGGTTACAAGTAGGGCCCGTAACCCCTACATGGGCCAGAATCATGATTTAAACCATGTCTGTCGTAAGTCTTA